>LVTN01000015.1:921522-970055 GCA_001649415.1 Musa itinerans | reverse complement strand
GCTTAGGAGACAACCCTTATAGAATTTTCTTTCCTCTCTTACAGATCAGAACTTGGAAGAAAAGAGGGAAGAAGGACTTTCAACTTAAACAACAATTTTGAGCTCTAAAAATCACATAATAAGATCAGGATTTCGGTGGTTTTTGGGTGCCCTTTCATTGCTGAAAGGGTGGGGTATTTATAGCCCCAAACCCAGTTTGAATTCCGAGCTCAAAACTGTCAAATCCCGGAATTCCGGGGTCTGGTGGTTGCACCGCCTGGTAGAGCTCGAAGACTGAGCCCTGGGCGGTTCAACCTCCTGACATGGGCGGTTGCACCGCCCAGCCAGAGCTCGGAGACCGAGCTCAGGCGGTTCAACCTCTTGTCAGGGGCGGTTGCACCGCCCAGCCAGAGCTCGGAAACTGAGCTCGGGCGGTGCCACCGCTGGCCAAAGTTCTGGGTTCGAATGGGCTGATCCATTCGGCCCAATTTGTGTCTTTCAGGGGCCCAATTGCCCCAAGATTAAGTTAATGGGATCACCTCCCATTTCTAACTTAATCAACGTGATAACTACGATATTTCTTAAGGCATTTACTGCAGCTTGCTTCGGTGCGTCAATCGCTTCTTCCGGCGAGCTTTCGGGGATCTTCCGGCGAACATCCGACGAACCTTCGACGATGCTTCTGCGGACTTCCGGCAAACTCCTGGACTTGCGACGATCCACTTGGCGAGTTCCGACGAGCTTCTTTGTCAAGCTCCAGGACTTCTCGGATTTGTTCCCACAGAACCTCTGACGACCGTCCGGACTTCTGTCGAACTCTCGAACTCCCAACGTGATCATAGTCTTGACTCCGGCGCAACTCCTGTTGCATGTCTTACTTTCATCGTAGTTAATCCTGCACACTTAAAACAAAACTTCGATCGAGACAATTAATCCTAAGCAATTAACCAAGTTGTCCGGCATGTCGTTGGTCCCTCGACGCTTCGTCCGATTCTTCGACGCATCGTCCTCTCTTGCGGCCTATTGCCCAATCGGCCAGTTGACTCCGCAACTCTGATGTTCTTGGCGCAATCTCCGCTCTTCTTGGCCCGATGCCCGAATCCACGACCCGAAACCTTCTGTCGACACGTCGACCGTTCCACTGGCTCGATGTCCAATCTTCTGACATGTTCCTCTAGCATAACATGATTCTTCCTGCTTTAATTATCTCATCCTAATCGAAGCATCCTGCGTCACTCAAAACACAAATTAAAACATAAACACATATCAAGTGGTTTCATCATCAAAATACGAGATTCAACAAAGCTCTTCTATTTGGTCGTTTAGATCATGGCATTTTTCAATGTCGTGGTCGTAGTCTCGGTGGAAGCGATAATATTTCAATTTGTCCCTCCTTTCTAAGGGGTCCTCATTAGCAATGGCTTTTTTAGAAATCCCTTTTCCATTATTTGTAGGATGATCTCGGTCCTTGCATATTAAGGGGAGTCGACCCAAGCCTCAAGTGAGATACCTCAGGTCAACCATGCTTCCTTCGCAATGAGCCCGAGGTTGGTGCTTGAGGCGGTTCTATGCATGGCCTCTTTGTGGGTTTCCTCACGCTTACTCGAGATCATTATTTTTACATATATGTACTAATTGGTCCTCTTAAGTGTCTCGGGGATTGTTGCCAGTGGTCTTTCCACCAATGACCAGAAGAACCGAAAGGGCCTTAGGCTCATCATAAAGGCTTGTATCACCAAAGAAGGGTGAGCATCCTAGACGCCTTAGATTTCACCAGTGAACCACGTAACAAAGTTAGAGAGGGGTTTGTGCTCCCTCTGCCTTAGTCTAAGTAGTATCGTTGTGGATAGCTTTGAGCATACATTCCCAAGGAAGTGGAGCTCAAATTCCTTCACAAGCCGAGCAAAGGATGAAACTAAGAGCGGCTTCAAGCGACTAAACCATTCTCACGTCGAGCCTCTCAATGTGGTTGGGAACGCTCAGCACATCAGAGCGTCTAAGATATCATATAACAACATATGAGCTCAGAAAGCTACAGTGTGCTTCACTGGGTCGAAGCTATCATTAAGGACCTCTAATTACAAGAGGTAGAAATTGGACGAATGGATGAATGGGGAACGACCCAAAGTGCACCTTCCCCCTTTGATTGTTAGAACTCTCGGTGCATCTCGTCTAGGCGCTGATCCATCAATCGTAGTTGGGCTCTCAAAGAGTCGTCCATTAAGTCAGTCGATTGGGTTTTCGACTCAGGCAAAGCTGGCCCGTGATACAAGGGCATGTTCATTTCCACCATCAGGGAGCACAGTGCTTTGGTTAGCATTTTTGATCGGTTGGGGCAATTTGGGGCTACCAGCAATGGATCAATCGGGGGAACCCTAATAGGTGCAAGTGCAAGTGATGGTTGAACCATTGGTCGCAATTGTGATGGAGAATTGCCTATTGAGCCAGTTGAGGCAAAAAGGGGTGCTAGCTTGCATCATTCCAATGAGGATCTGCACCTGGTGCGTAAGGCTCAGAAAAGCCTCGACAAAAACAATTAGATGCCCTGTGCTAGCCCCCGGAGGCAAGAGCTCGAGGTCGTTGAACAAGCGCCAGTAGCACCCTAGGGTTTGAGTTAAGGTGGATGCATCCACCTAAGGAAAGGAGGGCAGTTGTCCTCCTTGCACAAAGGTACTGTGTCAGTGGCGACGCCTCCTCGTTGGAGCGCTCATTAAAAGGGTTCACGAGTGGATGCTCTTGCGACATTCAAACCCTTCTTCTAGCGTCAAAATGTTATTGCCTGGATATCATCGACTAAGAGTCGACACAACGTCTTGACCCAAGGGCACGAGGTCTTCTAAGTAACTCTTGTGGTAGCCTGGTGAGATGATCGCTACAGCGCCGAGGTGGTCTACAACCGACAAGATCTACCTCAACAACCTAGAGGTCGAAAAGTCATTAGATCCCCCACGTTGCTGTTGAGTGGGGAGGTGACTTGACCCTTGCCCTCCGTGTCGACGTCAATCAAAATATTCTCTATCAAGATATTTTCACTTGTGCGATTGATATATCGAACTCCAGTTTATCTAATGAATGATGTGGTGGGGCTTATTCTCCATAGAATAAAGCTCCATCGGGAGGGTTGTGTTCGGCTACAATGGGAATTAGTTTCCTTCGGCATTCGTAAACTTAATCTGACGACGGAAGCGCAAGTCGGTCCCGTATACTAAAGATTTAGCGTTTGGTGATCAGTAATCTTATCTCTGAATCCAGATAAAAAATATTGGGAATTAGTATTCCTCTGGCATTCATGAACTTATCTGATGATGGAAACACAGGGCGGCCCCTTATGCTTAAGATTTAACATTTAATGATCAGTTATCTTTGATCAGTGATCTTATCTCTGAATCTTGATAAAAAAAATATGAAAGGTTATAGTATATCACCAATGTAAAATTATGTCAACTCTTATGAACACACATAGAATGCGAATGTAAACCACACAAATAATACATACGATCAAAAGATCTGTTAACAAGCAAACGATATCTACGGACGGATGTCAAAGAAAGACCCAAAGGAAACACAAAATGATCACCAAACACTTGCGATGAGTGACATATGAATATTCACTTAATAACCCCTTGAAAAAGAGTCGAGTAACACAATTTCACAGTCATTTTCATCTCAGTGAGATTGCTAGGGAAATCAAGTTCATAATGGATTTCAAATTGACAAAGCTAAGATTGAAAAGGACAATGAGTAGGGGAGAAAGTGGACAAGACATTATACAACCAAATTCATAGCCAAAAAATAAAAAATCAAAATCCATGTTCACAATGGAGTCGGATACCTACACATGATTGTGTACTGATCCCCGGGTTTTCTAACCCAAACCACGAAAATGAATAAAAATTATGAGTATAAATCCATCTATAATCAAAATCTAATGCAAAGTATCAAAACTACAGCAGTAATTTTTCTTGGTAGGCTTTACTTACTACAACTGGATCAAAACTCATATAGTTATCTAATGGCCAAACCGGCATTGCACAAAACATATCAAATTTGTAGGAAAACATCTAACCATGTTTCAATTGGAGATTCTTCAATTTTCTAAACGGGGGAATTGAAATCTAAGTTTACTGAAAGGTAAATTTAAAGAAGGGGAAATAAGTTGAATTGCTCAGCGCTGAAAAGATAGCAAAGAGATGAATTCATGAGACAAGGATACTTCATGCCTCACTATATTCAGCACAAGAGCTTTACCTAGAACATGAGAATTGCAGCTCTCCTACAGGATAAAGACAGCCATTAAAAGTTAAATCAAATCCAGCAAGAAACCAATAGATTAAATGGTAAGGAGGATATAGAGAACCTAAGTGCTTAATTAATTAAAACAAGTATGCATGAATCATGGGGATTCAAAGAACTACAACGGACATGAGAGAGTTATTACCACACAATCTGAAGAATCACTGTCTGTCTTCGAAAGAAGTCAATGAATATTAGGCTTCTTTGAAACCCACTTATACATTATCCATGTCAGAACAAAGAGTATGCTCTAAATCTATTTTATCAACTAAAAGAGAAGTACTAACTATAAGTTACAGATTCTATCTCCAGATATTCGCCAAAGGTATGTCCAACACAGAGTCAACAACTATCGTCTAACAAGAATGAAATAATTCGAAACTAAAGACAGAAGAATATATAAGACAGTAAAAATAGGCCTAAGAGGCTAATTTTGCCTAGTCATAGTCCTTGTCTAACAAGACATAGTAGCAAAAGAACTACAGTTACAATAACAATGAGCTGGAATTCCAAATACAGTAGCAAGAAGTTAAATTTAACAATGGCTTTGATATTGCCAACGGAATATCCGCAGATGGGTACAATTAAGGAAAGATTTTTGCAAAGCTTTAGCAAACTATAGAAGAAACATTATGAAGGAGAAAGGAGAAGAAAAGACACTAATTCATGAGTCACCACTAGAGGAGAAGACAAGAGCCATCAATAAATTTCCAGACTTGGTAGATAAAATCCATATGGGGCAAGAGATTTGTTAGCCAAAAGAGTTGTAATAAAGATTAAAAGAGTCATAATATAAGATGGTCCTCACAAGATTTCTGTACTTAATAGTTCTCAAAGAACAAGTCAGACAATTGATAGATTCACTGATTAAAAATTAAGACAACCACTTTAAGGACAAGCTTCTTTACCAAAACAAGAAAATAACAAATCTCTGACAAGCTCTGCCTGAGAAAAGAACAGACCAGCAAGGAGTACTCCAGCAAACAAGTAGCATGGTTTATTATTGCAACCAAATGTCATCATTTAAACACCCAATTTAATATCAACTAATCAGGGGTTTGATCCCCAGCAGGGCCAGGTTTGCATCATTAATCCCTTATTTCTTTGGTGTATATGCCTATGCATATGGTTAAGGGAAAAAAAGTTGGAAGACATGATGAATTAAATACAAATGAAACTAATATAATTAAAATCAAAGAAAGAAAAGGATGACATGAAAAACATGATGCTTGAACAGATATATCAACTATCCTATGATCAATGATCCTATCATCTCATTCCAAAAAAGAGTGATATATGGAATTGCAAAAGCATAAAAATCGACAATCACACAGAACAATAAAGTAAGAAAGACAATTATAATTGCTAGAGAACATAGGGAACAGTGTAAAACGGATAGTTCTACACAAAGATAAGGTAGATCCACAGCGAGGCAGGGAAGGCCACCACGATAGATACAGGATCTTATAACCGTAGCAAGCTGGCCAAGATCCAATCAGAGAAGAAATCACACAAGTTTATCCACAGCATAATAAAGAATTAGAAACCCTAGATTTTGATATTTTAGAAGGGAGATGGCCTGATAGGCGCACCTATTCATCGATCATCACCATCATCATCTTTTCTCTTCTTCATCGTTGGAGGGTTTCTAATCACCGGAGGAGGAGGGTTTGGCGGAGCGCTTGGTGCTGTCGTAGTCGACGACCTCGGCATCAGCGAGGGACCGGGAGTGCTGGACGATGGAGCGGCCGATGGAATTGATCCACTCCTCCTTCTCCTTCTCGGAGTCAGCGATGAAGTACATGGTCTCGCCCCGGGTGGAGATTTCGAAGGCGAAGGCGCGATTGAGGACGTCCTCGGCGCCCTTGACGGTGAGACAGGAGGCGACGGGGATGACGCCACGGGGAGTGGACGCGCGGGTGACAGTGGAGTCCTTGAACCAGAAGAGCTTCCCCTGCTTCAGCACGAACCACCGGCGGCGCCACGTCTTGATGTACTCCCCCTGCTTCGTCAGCCACCCCGTCCGCTCCGGGTTCGACCAGAACGCCACGCGATCCTCCTCCTCCACCGGGGCAGCCGATCCTCCGAATACCGATCGCCACAGGCTGGCCGCCATCGACTTGTACCTTCTCTATATGGTGTCTTCTTCTCTTCCGCTGCCTCTCTGCTGGGCGGGCCGCGGCGTGCGCGTTCCTCGACGTCTCCGGTTATGTAGCTGGAATTATGCCGTTTCTAGGGCTTCTCGATTCTGCTCCGCCTTCGTGCCCTTTCTCTGTCGAGCAACTCGATTGCGATGCGCTTATTAAAGGAGGGAGGTGAATGGACATCTCAATTTGCACCGCCTCTGGCTGCGGTGCGGTCCGATTTGTATGGGCCTATTAAGGGAGACCGGTGGTTGGACATATCTCAATTTGATCCGCCTCGGCTTGCGGTGTGGTCGAGCCGCGATGCTTGACAATTTATTAGGGTCCCAATCATCATATGATTTAAATCGAATTCGAATCCAGCTCAAGTTCACAATAGCCAAATTATTTTGACCGTCAACAGGAAAACCAGGAAAGCAGAGAGAGAGAGAGCAGCAGCAGCAGCACGAATGAGAGTAATTCCTATTTCAGAAAACAAACTCATTATGCAACTCCTTAGAACGTTTGGCATGAGACACATTACATCCAAAGGACACCACGAAATCCTGTATACAGAGAAATGGTGCATACAGTCGAATCACATATCTAATTTTCCTGGCAACATTCACATGTGAGAGGGCTTCACATCCCATCCACTGGGCCGCTTCCTTGCACGTTGCGGGCGTTCACCTTCGACTGCCCTCTCCTGTGGTTCGTCTTCATCTTCGTCTTCGTCTTCGCTTATCCAGCCGTAACAGGGAGTTCTCCTTGGTCTTGGAGTTTGATGAGAACATGAGCCTGACTCCAACTGCCGTGGGTCACACTCTCGGACTGCCAAAGCTGACTGGCCCTCGCCACTCACGCACTGCTTCCTGCTGCAGTCGAGGTCTGTACATATGAAATGTCCTTCCAGTTTACGGATTGCATGTATGCAAAGCAATTGTAGTCAACATGGTCGAGTGCATGCGAAAACAAAATTACACTAAAATTTAGAACAAAAACTATCAACATACCTAATGAAGAATTAAGTAAGTTAGCCTCAGAAACTCGGCTAGGACCTTCCGAGGCCTTGGCTTCTTCGTTAGCTCTTTGCTCCTGAAGCAGTCGTCATGGATAATTGTGGCCAAGAATAGTATTATAGAGCAACTGAGATTACAATACACAGGAACTAATACAAATTGCATACTTAGGCAACCACTGCATGTTACCATTTGCCATAACATAATTAGGCCACAATGAATACATCTGCCGAAGACAAATAAACTGCATACGGTAGCAGTTTGAATACACAAAAACCAATCTGGCACAAGGCAATGCTTCGAAGACAAACAAACTCAAAAAGGTACCAGAAAAAAAAGCAACCTTTCCAGTTGTAAACAGATATCACTCTCAGATGATCATAATCAACTGAACTATTGTGAACATGTACGATATAAAGGCTTAATATATTTAACATCGATGTTTATGTTTACAAGTTGATGAAGGCAACATACTGCATGAGTTCTATCGCAAAGAAATAAATATCTTCTTTTGAAAATTTAAAATATCTGCTGAACCCACCTTCAACAATAAATTGGACGGGGTTAACAGGCCAATGTTTTCCTTGTAGCAATCAATCAGAATCCATTTCCAAATCTTGCATATCAGTTTTATTATACAAACGCAAATGACCACATATTTTTTTTTGTTGGAACTCTTGCAGATCAAATCATAACCTAATTGCATAACTTGAATAGATGAATTTTAAATATCAGACTTTAGTTGGAGGACTTTCTTTTGACTGTTGATTGAAGATACCAAGGTGAAATCAACCTGTGATATTAAGCATGTGATGAAGAAGGTGTTGATTCTTTAAAGGTGATTTGTTCATGAAGATACAAGAAACAGACTGCACAAGTGACACTGCAGGCCGTTACTAGCAACTAACTATAATACACATGTTGCACATACCCATTATATTTGCCACTCATAGTTCAGAACAGTAAGCCATGTGCTGGAACAAATAAGATTGCTAATATAGGTAGTACAACAATCGACTAGCATAACGCAGAGCATGATCAAAAACCACGACAAGAGAGATGCATGAAAATGCCAGAGGTCAAAGGAAGTACCTCTCTCGCCTTTTCTTCTTGCTCTTCCAGGATGGTCTCAATGACCAGCCTGTAAGTATCTTCTTCGATAATGTGCCAAGCAGCAGCATCATCATAAACCTAACAGTTTCCAAGCACAGTAGCTGTAATACACTTTAAAATACTAATAAGAGAGTGAATAGGAAAATGAACGGAGAAGAGGGATCGTACCTTCAGAAGTTTTTTGACAGTCGAGCAGATTGTTTCCTTGGAGAAACCATAAGGGAGCAGTGCATCAATCGCAGCATCTATCCGCATCATCCCCACCTGAATCATTCAGGTAATAAGGTAATCATGCAGAAAACGAAATCAGTGTCCCAACAACAGCAGAACTGATGATGGATAATGGAGTACCTTCTTCTGCCTTCTTGGAGCCATGTGCAACTGGACCCAATGGAGAGTTCTTAATTGACCCCTCCAACTCCACCACCAGCTTCTTCACCTCTATTTCTCTTTCTAAGACAACACTACCTCAGTTTCTCTTTCTAGCAGAATGAAACACCAACTACCACCTGTAAGATTAAACTATCATGCGGAATACAATTTAAGTCAAGATTGAAATCTAAATTACGTACCATAGATCGGGAAAAGGATGCGTACCTTTCTATATCATTATCCATACCGTAGATCTATATCAAAAAAAGCTAGACCCTTCTCTCTTCTTACTTTTCATGGGACCATTATAATTGATAATATAGACTACAGACTTATCAGGGAGGTGACAAAAAAGATCTCAGATGTGATTATATGATCATCAGATCCCCAGGAGGTCCTGTCATTATATAAACGAGAATATAAAGTTTAGAAAAAGATAATTAGCAGAGTCCCTCACATCAAGATACTCTCTCAAGTATTTCTTAAGATATGAGCTTCCTTTTAATGGCCAATAACCTTAATCAAAATCCATTTAGATCTTTAATATATTTTATCCCAAGTTAATAGAGCCACAAAATCTAACATTCTACCACTTGGCTTATTAACTGATTAACATATAAAACAAAGGGTTCAAAGTCACAATATTAAAAGTAATATTACCTAATTAGATTCTAAATTTTTGACAAATATTTTTTCCATGATTACGAATTTTAGAAAACAAGTCAATAAGTCCAATAATTATAATAATACTATATTGGGGTCGACTATCAATATGAGTCACAATACTTGTATTTCATTAATATCATACTTCCTTCTATATATCACAGTACGGTTAGTCTTTCCTAATGCAATCTATAATAACCTATGTAATTTTGTCTTGTAAAAACAATCTCATTATCACATTCAACCATAATATATACATACATAAATATAAATATGATAGCAGAAATATAAGTTACTTAGCATTCTTAAAGAAAAAATTGCCAGTATATTATTACAAAATATTTTCAATGACTTAGCAATTAAGTCAATCATACTAAGTCCTAAGATAAAATTCCGCAATCACAAAACTTGATTATTAATCTCAAACCATTTCACAAATTCAATTTCTATTGTCGATAATGCAATAATAAATTGCTTTATACTTTTCTAATGAATTACCCCTCTAGCTAACATATATCTCTTTTATTTTTTTCAGTCTTCTAACGTTTCATCCTGGATAATTCTAATATCTACCGAGCAATCCAATTACAAAGCTAATATCTAATCTGGTATAGGCCTGAACATATAATAAACTTTCAACTTTTCACGCATAAGGATTTTTTATTTTTTTTCAAGTTGTTTTTATAACAATAGCTTTGACTAAAATTTATACCTTTAGTTTAGGTATATCATTTACTGAACAAGGTTGCATAATAAATCTCTTCAAGACTCGATCAATATATCCTTTTCTGAGATGGTCTTAACAATCCTTGAGATCCATCCCTAGATACATTTATGCCAATAATATAAATTGTTTCATTCATATCAATTATCTTAAAGCTCCTAGTGAGAAATTTTTTAGTTTCATACAATAAATCAAGATCACTAGTAGTAAGCAAAATATCATCAACATACAACACAAATATAATAAATTTGATCCCGCTAGCCTTTAGATATATACAATGATCAATAATATTTTCCCTAAATCTGAAATAAATAATGGTATCACAAAATTTGATATATCACTGTCTAGAAGCTTATTTAAGGCTATAAATATATTTTTTAAGTTTGCAAGTCAAATGTTCCTTTCCCTTCAGAGAGGAAACCAATCAGAGAGGTGGCAGAAGAGATCTCCGATGTGATTATGTTATCATCAAATTCTTAGAAGGTCCTATCATTATATAGACAAAAACAAAAGGTCTAAGAAAAGATAATTATGAGATTCACTCCAATCAAAGTTATCTCCTAAGATTTTCTTAGATATGAACTTTATTTCCATCGGTCGATAACTTTAATCAGAATCCAATTAAATCTTTAATATATCTTATCCTCTGCAGTTGAGTCACAGCAATGCTCAATAGCTTAGGGTAGTTATTGATTAATATAGTTTCAATAAACTTCCCGACAGATGGACAAAAAGGTTAACAGGTTCACTATGATATGCCCCCAAAGTGATTGGTAATTAACAAAAAATGCATGGTATGGACCACTGCAATGGAGTGTCCCAAATTCTCAGCAAACAGAGGAATTAGTAGGATAGATAGGAATGCATTATGATGTTACGTCTACCAAGATAAAATTTCTTGTGCTAAGGTTTTCTTGCACAAACAGCGGAGCATACAATTATGCACCTCACAATGCATTAGAAATCAGCAGAACAGTATCAGAAGTTGCGAAACAGGTATCAGTCACATAAACTAGGCACATATTTACCAAATTCAAACAACACAGGGAGCTAATCATCTAGATTCGGTAGATCAGGAACAACATAAATGTGTACTAGGCACATATTTACCAAATTCAAACAACAACACAGGGAGCTAATCATCTAGATTCAGTAGATCAGGAACAACATAAATGTGCATGGTTCAATCAACCTATAATCATTAGCACATGTGAGATGCTAAAAGAAATTGTACGAGATATTTTTGACAAAGAACGAACTTTCAGATTGCCAATATCAAATTTTTAGATTCATGAATAAAGTAAATTCAGTCTAAAGCAAACTAATCCATCAGAGAATGAGAGAAAAACACTGACGACAAGCTTAGCGCAGTTTTATGGAGAAGCGACAAAAGAAATGAGAGACAGAGAACAAAAAGATAGGGGTGAGTGAAGCTGTTCGGGGGTGCAGGCAATGCCCTAACCCGACCGGCTAAATGTGGAGAATGGGAACTCAAACCGCAAGACGAGTGGGGGTTTTGGTTTATCTCTGTTGCTTCATTTCATCGAGAAATGGAAGAATCAAACCCGATGCCTTCCGCCCAAATGATGATGCAAAGCCAACTACAGGAAAACCTATTCCTAGAAACCCACACGATCTATTTACTCCGTCGTGAACCAAAGAAGAAAAGAGAAGAGATAGGCGAAGTGACCGACCGCCGCACGCTTAGTAAAAGCTCCTGCGAGAACCGAAACGAAAACTTCGATGAGTTGCAGTACCTGAAGACTGCAAGGTATTGGGAGCTACGGAGGGATCGGCTCCCGGCGGCAGAGTATCGGGAAGGAACAAACAAGAACCCTGAAAAAGATAGCTAGGGTTTTACGGATCGAACGAGGAGGAGGCGGAGGACTCCTGCTTCGCGTTGAACAGGGAGTGGAGACGGCGAAACGCTAAATGGGCGGTCGTCGGAGATGAAGAAGCCACACGGGGAGGCGCGAGGAAGAGCGATAAAACATAATGTGTGCATATAAAGCACGCTAACGCCATTTAGGGGACGAATCCTGTGCCTCATCGGAGACAGGAGACAGGTAGTTGCCACCCGCGTTCCTCGCGGACGCCGTCACATTACGCCACCTCATCAGTTTTCATCAGTTACCAAGTGCCCTTACCAAGATTATAGAACCAGGCACTTGGTAAGGGCTAATCTTGACTGTGGGGGCCGACGCGGCGCCCAATAATATAACAGAGCTATCGTGTTTCCTCGCTGGACCAGTACATGGTGTACCTACTACACTCTAACGATTTGTTGTTGCCTCTCACGAATCCAACCGAACTCAAACACATCACACGCCAAATAACTCATAGTTTTTGTAATATTATATTAAATTTCGATAGGGTTAATTTTAAAAAATTCTTAGTTTTATTTTCATATAGCACCTCCTATATTCTAAAATATAAGATTACTCATGAAGTTATCCATAGGATGACTAGTACTAATGAGAGATATGATGATTGCAAAGGACAGAGGAGATGGGAAGGGGGCAAAGGGTTAAGAAGTAATCAAGAAGGTGGTATATGACAAAGATTCTTGATCCAACTAAAAAGTGTGACATGTGACTTCGCATCTTTGACATTATCAAGGAGTTCATACCAGTCTTACTCAGTGATTTCATGACCTTAATTCAAAAAATTGACTTCTCCTACCCTCCTCCCAAGTAGCATGAGCAGAGTGCAATGTCCTTCAACTATGATGTCAATACTATCGAGTCTTCTACCCCATCGTAGAAGTCTTCTTGAGAGATTACTCACCTCAATTGTCATGACAAATAAGAGGTGAAGGTGATAGCGGAGCGCATGATGAATAAGGACCAAAAACAAGAAGGCTAAGGTGGTGGACACGAAAGTCAAAGATAATCTCATCATGACCTTAATTCAAAAAATTGACTTCTCCTATCCTCTTCCTAAGCAACATGAGCACGAGTGCGACGTCTTTTAGCTATGATGTCAATACTATCAAGTCTTCTACCCATCGTAGAAGTCTTCTTGAGAGATTACTCACCTCAATTGTCATGACAAATAAGAGGTAAAGGTGATAGCGGAGCGCATGATGAATAAGGACCAAAGACAAGAAGGCGAAGGTGATAGACACGAAAGTCAAAGATAATCTCATTTTTTTTTATGAAAATAAACCAAAAAGCGAGCATGGAAAAAGTAAAAACTTAGAAGCTTTTCAAGAAAAAATTACCCTTCCAATATTGGATTAAATTAAACTTTAAAATCAAGAATTGCTAGTTTATGCAATGCAATAACAGGATTTAGGTAAATTATGGGTTTTGTATTAATTTAAACTTTTTCCACGTTTGGTGTAATCTTGACTCAAAGAAATTTA
Organism: Musa itinerans; assembly: GCA_001649415.1. NCBI lineage: Eukaryota > Viridiplantae > Streptophyta > Magnoliopsida > Zingiberales > Musaceae > Musa > Musa itinerans. Next base: position 956,402 of record LVTN01000015.1, on the reverse strand, counting down.
CCACCAACTCCTGTCTATTTACAGGCTGCAAGAGCACTCGTGTTTCCAGGTTCATTTAGATGAACCTGAGATCCTCTGTACGCATGTTCTTATATCTGATAGAAGAAGAGACTTGCATATGAGAGTGAAAAGGGGAACGAAGAAGCGGGTTTACCACCACCAACAACGCAGCAAAGCATAAATCATCGTTATTCTTCAATACATGTTGTCCTCAGAAACCCCCGGCCATGCCGAACCAACGCAGTTTGCTTATGTTGACGACTCATGGCAATGTGCTTGTCAAAATGACAGGCACTTGAACAAACAGCTACAGGTCTCATTCGCGTGCAGCCCATGTTCCCTTTCCAAGTCCCTGGATAACAACAGCAGTACCAACAAAGAAAACTAGCAGATCTTGAACAGACAAGATCGCAGGAGCCACCCAAAAGATAAAGAAGCATCCGAGACGAACGGGGGAGGCAGGAGAGCCCACCTTCGGCGCCTTCCCCTGTTTGTTGTATGTTACAGGCGACAAAAGCAAGCAGACAAGCAGAGGGTAATAGGAGGAGGGGGATGAGGTCACGGCTCAGTAATGCCGCATTTGAGGAGCAGGGGCAGGGGGCGGCTGGGGCTTGGGGCACTGGTAGCACTTGGCGAACAGCCCGAAGGTGTCCACCTGCTTCACGAAGTTGGTCACGCTCGCCCACCCGCCGAGCCCGAAGCCCACCACCAGCACCCACCCCACCACGAAGGCGTTCACGGCGTACATCGCCGTCCAGCTCGGCAAGAAGAAGGGAGGCTTCTCGGCCGCGTCCTGCAGGGACATCCAGATGCAGGAGTTTGATATACTTGGCGTCGGTGATGACAGGATCAAGCACGGTGTGATTGAACATGATCAGGATGATGGTACCTGTCGCGCAGATGGCGTCCGGTAGGTGAGCATGTGTGCCATGGCGGGGATGATGTAGACGGTGAAGCTGACGAGGAGCGCCCCTACGGTGGAGTTGATGGGCCCGAAGAAGGGGAAGATGATGGCCAGGAACCAGATGGGGATGACGACGGGGAGGCGGGCCAGGGCGCGGAGGAAGATGCTCTTGGTGTCGTGCATCCCGATCACCTTCTCCCACACGAAGTAGAGCGGGGTGCAGGCGAAGCCGAAGGTGATGATTTGGTGAATCAGCATGAGGATCACGGCGGCGTCGCGCCACCCGGAATCGGGTAGCAACGAGAAGGCGTTGGAGTGATTCAGGAGCTGGTCACCGAAGGCCCAGTACACGGCGGCGGCCGACGGCAGCGTGAGGGTGAACACGTACACCGTGGCCATCAGGTAGATGTACTTGAACTTCTGCGGCTTCCACATGGCGTGCATGATCTCCCTGCACACGACATCACCATTCATCAATACGACCATGAATCGGAGGAGACAGCCTCGATGCCTCTCCACGGAACATGTCTGGTACAGTGAACAGGCTTAAACAATAACTAACATAACTGTCAGTCCACATGGCCTTGACAATCTCGCAGGCCATCTTTGCAGACTGTTCAGCTAAGCTTTGTTTATGTCACCGTTGTTCAGCAGAATCTTTCAAGGCTTCAGTTCATTAAAATCCATAAAGCCAAGCACACAGTATCAGTACTTAATCAACCCACTATTTTCATTATATTTCATAAAGAGCAAATCTTTGACTGACTAAATTCTTATTCAAACAATGATGACAGAAGTAGAACATCACATACATATATATATATAGATAGATATATGTAATAGATCAAAAGAATCAGATCATATGAGTTAGTGATCTCCATGGGTGGTGACCACTCTGAGGCTAGCAAATCTCGTTGGACGCACCAGCCTCGAAATAAAAGGGTATTGGCTCCGTGCCAAACCGGGTCCAGTTTGGTTTGGTGGGGCAATGGTGAAGAAAACACGGTCCAAGTCCAATCCATTCAATTTAGGAGGAGAAGCGAAAAAGAAGCGGCGACAAGAAAGAATGGGGAATGATTTCCATATCCGGGCCGTGATTAAGCCCCACCACCCAGCAAAAGCTGCCGAGAGAAGGGGGCGGCGCGTACAAAAGGTGAGATGTCAAAGTTGATTGAAGTGGGAAGGTAGGAATTAACGGAGTTGCTTTTCTTTAGTGAACTGCGGCCAGGGAAAGGTTGATGATGCATGGGCTGAAGTAGATGTACTGCTGTTCTAGCGCAGGTGAATGAGCTATAGTATGAGATATGACGGCACTCACACGGTGATGGCGTGGCCGCCGAAGGTGTAGAGTATGTTGGTGGCGCCGGTGAAGTACAGCACTAGCTTCGTTGGACCCGAGTGCGTCACCCCTTCCACCTGCATCATATATCCATCCAAAAGTGACCATCACTATCATCATTCCTTCTCCCTCCCGCAGCATCACAAGTCTTTGGGAGGTGAACGACGTGAGCGATCAAACAACGGATCATATAGCAGAAACTACCGCTGCAGCTACTGTACTGTGGTTGTTGAGGATGATGATGGTATGTTACCTGGCCGTGGACGACGGCGGCGATGGTGAGGTACCAGGCGGTGTAGGTGGTCATGCCGAGGCCGAGGAAGGACCATATCCTGTAGTTGTGGTACGAGGGTATGAACACGGTCGTCGCGCAGCAGGCGCCAAATATGTACGTCCATGTCCTCTTGTCCAGCCGGTCGTTGATGTAGTATATGTTGCTGCTCCGCCACCAGATCAAAGAAGAAGGAACTTTGAGATCAAATCGCGAGCGAGAGATGCAGAGAGGAAGGAACGAAAGAAGAATACCTAGCGCAGGCGATGAGCTGAATGACGGAGCCGAAGAGGAGGAAGGTGCAGTTGAAGGCGAGGCCGGCGGCTTTCCAATACGGCCCCAGCAGCCCATCCAACACCTCGAACCACTGTCACGAATGCGGAAGAGGAGGAAAACAGAGACAATTTCGTCATCTTAATCATTAGTCAAAGGCACAAGTCATAATTGAAGCTATGATTTGGACACTTGGGCAGTCTCGATGAGAAGTCAGGGGGAAAGCAGGGGTGAAGAAAGAGGGGAAATTGCGAAGCATGGATCATGGGAGGAGAAGAAAGAATGGAGGGAGACGAACCTGGATAACGTGATTCTTGAAGCTCACGTTCTCCTTCTCCTTCCGAGTGCGGTACTCGACGTAGAGGACGCTAATTAGATACGCCGTCCAACTGCCCATGAACCCATAGAACAGCTGCAGGATAATCCCCGACAGCATTCCCAGCTGCGAGAACGAGTACGGCAGCGTCAGCAGAACCTGAGCCACCTGCCATGCATTTGCATCCCGAAACAACTCGATCAGAAGGTTACAGATTAGTGATCACAAAGATCAAAAGGAAACAGAGACGGTCTTGGGATGTAATCAATCGATAGGTATGCGGGAGATGGAACACGGGAGTACTTGATTGGAGGCGCAACTGAACCAGGCGTCCCAGGCGGAGCCGCCGTGCCAGAGGAGGCTCTTCATGTTGAATCCATGGGCCGCCTCTTCGTCCTCCCCCTTGCCATCGACGTCCTGCTCCAGCTCCTCCTTTAAGGTACTGTTGCTGCGCGACACGATGGCTTCCTCTGCTTGCTTCTGCGGCAGCATCTTCTACACCTCGATCTTTCGTCCTCCCCCTTCTCCTTTGTCACGAAAAGCAGCAGCAGCAGCAAACCGGAGCAGAGGAGGAGCAACGAGACAAATCACGGTCAGAAATCCATAGGAATGGATCACTGTAACTAGGAAAGAAAGGGACGAAAGAAGAAGACCCAGTTTCTGGTCGGAACACGGAGGATCCCATTCAAATCACGTAACAACAAACCAAAATGAGAACCAAAGTGGGGCGAGCCTGTTTTCTCCACTCCCCTCAAACACCATCAAAGAGCTGAGCGTCGACGGTACAAGTGGAGACGAACAAGAAATAGAAAGGACAAGAGGAGAGATGAAGGGCATCGTACCTTAACACCGTCTTCACAGCAGCAAGTTTGAGCACTCGGGTTGATCACCTGTAATCCTCCTCTCTTTTTAGAGATCACCCCTCTAGACGAAACACTCTTCGAAAACTCTTCTCTCTACAGCTGTCTTTCACAAGAACATGGATTCATTCCTCCGAGAAGAGTAGGATCGAGGGAGACGACAGACGAAAGGAGGCTCAGCTAGTAGGACGCTCTCTCTCTCTCCCAGCTGTTAACTACCGAGTGGCGATCTTAACTGCGCTGAGCGCCTGCCCCACTCTCTTATCAAGTGTTTCCTCTCTCCCACTCTCTGTTAGCTCACTGATCGGAAGCAGGCTCGGATCCAAACACCATCCATTTTAAATCCCGGGATCAGCTGTCCCACATGAACGGAGCCAGTAGCATAGCAGCGGACGCTGCACCGTGCGGCGTTTACAGAATAAACTACACGGCTGCGGACGGATCTCCTTTATCTTAATTACTACACAATTCATTTCACCTTCCTCACTCAGGTGCCATTGGCTTTCCTTTCTCGCCGACGTCCCCCGTTCGCACCAACGACACCCACATCGATGAGTGGCTGGGTAATGATTAGTGGCTGGATTTGGACGCCACGGCATGTGGAAAAGCTCGGCCCGTGTTCCCACCTCCACCGTGATCATCACGTGGCCCACCGCCACCCTCGCCGGAATCGAGGACTCACGTCACTACTTGGTCGCACCGGATTGAATCGACAGATTAAATTCCATGAAATAGATCTTCAAATTAGATTTGGTACGAAATCTCGTATTCTATGGTTTGGCCACCTACAGAATCTTGGGCAAGGAATTGGGTGGGGAAAGGGTCCCGGCCGCCGCACGAGGATAAGAAGACGGGCGAGGCCTTTCGGCGTTGAGATAAGTGCGTGCAGCTGTCGCCTCACGATTCGTACCCGCTCGTCTCGGAGAGGGCCCCGTGATTCGTGCGCTTACACCCGCATGACGTGATGATTGGAGGAGACTGTACGAGTCAGCAGTCGTCTCGCCTCAGGATCGGACGGCCATTAAATAGATCAGACCGTGCGAGATTAGTGATCGCCATCTAAATCTTAAACACTGGCATTGCCCGTAATGACTTAATAATTAAGTTTAATACAGAGACAGCAACATTAAATTGAGGACGAAAAAGCGCGTGCGTTCTCTCGTCTTATTACCATTTGTTCTTTGTTTATGTGAGTTCCCAAACTCCAAGCTTGACCGCCGTTATCGTCTTCCAGTCATGCTGATCATTTTTGACCCGTTTATACGCACATATACAATCATATTTCTCGAATCGAGCGTACTCTGCTCATATTCATTGACTTGAACCCTCAATAGGAACTTTCAATGGCTCGAATCACGAGCTCTCTAAAAGTCAACGTCTCATTTCTTTTTATTTGACTGTGAATTACAGTGGTTTTTCCTCCTCCATCTTCTCGACGCTCGAATAAACCCTAAGTTTCCATCAAACAATTCTCAGGGAGATATGGAAGTCATAGCAGATTCTCATACTCTCTTAGAAGATGCTCCGAGACTAAATAAAGGGAACATGTTTCAAGTGCAGCCACGAATCATACGGTCTACCATCTCCGGTCGCCATGGCGCTTTAAGCAGACAGCTTCCTGGGTTCCCTCCTCTCCTTGGCCATGGTAATGTGGAGATCACAGTGACGCACAGTGTGGTGGGGTTCCATTGCTCGAGGAATCGCCCACGGTCTCCTTCGGATTTGGCCTCATCCCAAATATATCTGGTATGTGTCAAATATATCGCTGTGAGCAAGATTTGATTTGGATCCGATTCGAATCTCCATCAAGTGACATTCAATTATTAGATGGACAGATAAAAGTTGATCGAATTTGGTGTAATTAATAATCGAAGATCCGATCGAATCCAATCCATCTACTTTTCTTTGGACATCGTATCGACCTGTCGCGCCGGGATGAGGTATTGTGAGGCTCTTGGTTGATCGAGATCCGATTTGAGCTAAGATCCGTTCCGAACGGATCGAATCCAATCTTTGCTTGCTGCAATCTTTCCCATTGGTGTGGCCATTAAGAGATGGTTCGAGGTATCCAATGTGATATGCCGACTAAAGTAGCAATCCAATCCACGTTCAACACGATCCGAATCGGGTTTAGATTCGCGGGGCTCGAATCCGATCCACTTGTGACCTTCCTCCCCACTCTTGTTACACGCACATCTTCCGGGAAAAGAGAGGGACAGCTGCCTCACATGCTTATTTACCCACCGCCGTCTCTCTCTCTCTCTCTCTCTCTCCACTTGGGGAGTAATCCGGATTCCCGGAGAGCGACTGATATGACGGCCAGGGACGTTGATGTGTCTCCGGGAAATCTGATGACAGAAGGGTGCTTGTTATATTTCCCAGGAGTAGAAAAAGGAGAAGCCTGAGTTGGGCATCTGATGCTTCGTTTGCTCTCTACTTGGCGGGCTCGTTTGTCCTACGTTCGAAAAGCTTTGGCAGAGGTAGCAGATTATTATAGATTAAAGGACAACTGAAAGAGACTGCCATCGCACATGCACATCCACTAATTCTAAACAAGAAGAAGAAGTGTACGACAGCAGCACCGATATAGAATATGAAGGAAGAGTCCGGTGGCAAGACCAGAATAAACTCATCGACGGTCTGTGTTGGTCGCTTACAATGATTAAGCAGCGTCTACCGGCACAAGTGTGTGTGGCAGAAAGATCCCAAGTGTCTCCTCTACGGTGGAGATAAAGGCGTGTTAGCTGAGCTTTACAGGGATGCCAACTTCTTCGTCCACTGCTTCCGGTTGTTGGTGGGGATGGAGATGCAGGAGAAATGGCTATGGCAGACAGCAGGGGAGCCACACTCGACTGCGACGGAGTTGAAATGGGGACGGCGACACAACAGTCTCCTTTTTGGTAGTGCGCCGGCCGATAGAATGGAGACGGTCACTGTGAGAAATGTGAGTGAGATCGAGCAGCTACAAGTCAAAGCACCACGCACGCTCAAAGTTAGTGGGGGAAAGAATTCAAACAGAGTCAATGCCACTGGGCACGATGATCCAACGATTACCAAAACCTCCAATTATTGCTGAGATATAATTGCATATAATCCTCCTACATTGACAAAAGTCTTGTACATTTGAACTTTGCAATCTAAAAAATATTATGCAGAAACAAAAGAACCCATCGAATAGAATTTGATCGATGTCAGTAAAAATAAGTTCAGCAACACACTGCTAGAGCAAAAGGCACTCATAATAGTTCTACAAATGGTCCACAGTTGACCAGCTAAAACTCTTGTGTTTTTTTTTTTTGAGGCAACAAGAGGTCAGCTAGACTATCGTCCAAAGTATATACTGAAGCCAGCATTTTCTTCGAGCATCTACCACGAGGCTTTCTTTGAAGTCTCAGGATAAGAAACATGAACTAGGTATATATATATATGCAATTAATTGTAGGTCGAAGTATACCGTCTGCTTTCTTCCGTCGTTATTTGTAAGATAACAACACATTTTGAAATTTGAGGTGCAGGAGAAAAAATAGTCACCAGCAGATGAATTTTCAGATGGAGCACAATTAGGTTTCCAATCCTGAAAAAAGGAGTCCACGATTAACAACGGCGTCCAGCAATTGAACTTAAGGCAAGCATTGTTGTAATCTATTGCTCTATATTAGCATCAGCTTTTGCTTAACTAGTCCCCAACACAAGCTCTAACAAGGAGAGCATATTCAGAGCCATCCATGTTCATCTGACAGCAAACTTTGCGATCGAAACTATGAGTTCATGTTCAATAGCATTCGAGTAGGCAGTGAAGAATTGACTGTGATGAGCAGCTGACCTTACCAAGAGGATAAAAGAATTCAAACTTGATAAATAGAGGATCAGTCATCACTCCAGGCAATTTTGGAAAAACCGAATACCCTGTAACAATCAAAATCTGATAAGAAAACAGGTAACCGATAAAATGAAAAATAGAAATTAGCATGTACTTAGCAGAGACAAATCAGTACCTTGAAAGCAAAAGTGATGTCTGAGACATCAACTTTTAACTTTATCTTCTTTGATCTATCTTTCCTAGAGTTTCCAAGCTCGAGAAGCCCCTGGAATTGAAATTGTTATGCTACGTTTTCCCCAAACATACATTATGATTGGTATATTTCTATTGTATCCCAACCTGATCAGCTAGCGCTCTGCACATTTCGGCAAATTCAGTCATTCCAATTGGACGAATTTGGGTAGATTTGCAAATATCTAAATACGATCTGTTAAGCTGCGCCCAAACACATTGATCAGCACATTCATTATATGTACTAGTAGTCTAGAAGAAAAAGGTACTGTTTAAGTATTTCTAGAGAAAAAGGAAGATCGATAAGACTGAAGATCCAGATAAAGTACAAAGTTACTAAAAGAAATAGTTCAAGTTGCTTGTTCTTTTATATCAATTTGAAGCCAGGATAAGATAGTTAAACCGAACTTGCCTCCCCAAGAGCAGTAGAATTCTTGTGTTGTCGAAAAAGTCTGACCAAAGAGCACAATATTACCTGCAAACGTAAAAACAGATTACTCATATACCACTGCTGTTTGTGTGCATATCTACCACCATGTAGAAATCCCCTGGTAAATCTGGGGTACAGAAAATGAATTACATATCTCAGCAAATATATTGCGTTCAACCTAGATTTCTATCAACTGCAAGAAAAATGGGTGTTAGATTTTCTATAGATGTTACTCACCCTCCACTGTATGGAACTTAATCAACCAACAAGTATAACTACATCATCAATGGTTCCCATGATGCCACAAATAAGATAACTGTCTCCTACTGATGCACCAATTAGATATATCACAGAAACATACCGCACAAAGTTCACGGGTGTTCAAGTGGTAAAGGAACTTGGATCTGTCATTTTCATATTAAATGTCCTGATCGATTAGATGCTGTGTAATGATTTATGCCCAGAGTTTTCCCGAATTTTTACCTGTTGATGTTGTGGAAGAGACTGTATGATCTTTACCAACGGTGACTTGCAAGACTTTGATATAGCAATATCCATATGATCAAACGACACCTGTAATGTGATCCAAATGCACAACGATATTTGGTCAAGATGATCAACGTATATCCTTAATTGTACACTTTTCTTATAGCAATCCAGATTTAGAAATTACTGTGTCAAATTTGATGACAAATCTTAATCATGCTTCAGACTATCACAAGTCACTAAGAGGGATACAACTTACAATTTCAGTTTCCTTCTTTTCAGTGGGATCTCTTAACTCTGATTCAAGCACCTCAATGGCATTCCTAGAATGAAGAAAGAGAAAGCATTATGTATAGTTTAATGTCCGCTGATATATACATGACCTTCGTATTTTTCAACTAAATGAAGGATAGCTCCTTGTAGAATTATTCTCAATCACAAGAGCAAAGAAGTGAATATTGCCAGCAAAATCGAATCTGAAAGAATAGATCAGAATCACGACACAGATTTTCCATCATGGATTAAGAATGGTAAACATCTATTGGATTGTAAACTTTCCGAGGAAAGCAAGTTGTAGATAGTAACAGGTGGAATGAAGCAATTTCTTTTTCATCCTTAGTAACGAATTAATAAAGGTGAAAAGACTAGACACTGCATAGATTGCAACCCAAAAAAGTATAACGATCAATGTCCCAAATGATCTTTATCAGCAATGAAAGAGAAACTAAGTAGATTCATCTCTGGAGGAGAAAAGTATGTTTGTTGGTTGGAAGACACGTGAGATAGTGATTTAGAAAGGGCCAGATGACTAAGGAGACTGAGCACATCTGAGATGATCTAAGCAGCTAATGAACTAACCTTGACGTAAAGCTTCAAGGCATGCTATTCATTTAGAGAAAGATAATCGGAAAGTATACTTCATTCTTTTACCAATTGGCATTCAAGAAAATCTTATGGTTTTCAACCAAATTTTGGTTTAGATAGTCCGACCAACTTATGACTGATAAGGGGGTGCACTTATTAGTATCACGAAACTTCATGGTCCAACTACAGAGGATAACAGACCAAAAAAAACAGCAAAAGGGCAGTAGAATTAATCTTATGCTCTGATATCAAGTTTGAACCGAGCCTATCATGACAAAAGATAGGCAGTAAAGCAAATCATAAATAAACATTGAAACAAACTATATGCAGCATGAATAATTGCACCATATACCTGCAAATATCAAGTGCTCTTCTAATATCTCCAGATGCCGCTGCAACTTTCTGCAAAGAAAATAAAAATTTTAGGTCATGCACTAGATGCACTTTTCTCATCCTGCCTTCCAGATTCTGAGCTTGGACACAGTGCATAAAAGTAGGCCAAATTCATTTTTTTGAAGAAGACGGCATAATTGCATTCTTCTGTTTGTTCATCATTCAAGCAAGAACAAATTGATTCTTAAGTCTAGACCATGTCGATGCAGTTCAAGGAAGGAACATATTTGTAAGGATTGAAACCAAGTCTATTAACCTCATCTATTCAACATAAAGAAACAGAAAATGTATAAAAAAAAAGAATGAAGCTAAAAATAAGTTTAACTTACTCTTGCACAAAATTCTAGTGCTGCAGATTGGAAGACATCACACCCAAGAACCTACATAGAGTGATATGAAAAAGAATTGAAAAACAATATGCTAATATAAGAACTCCAACTAATAGAGACAGGGCAAACTATGTAGCAAATAGAGGACAAATGAAAACAGACAAGAAGAATCACCATAAGTCTCTGCTGAAGAATCTTGAGTATCTGATCTTTAGAATAAGCACGGAAAGTGATGACAACAGGCTTGCCTAGCAACAATACAATAAAAGATTTAGAATCATTTTAGTTTCATTTGCATAATGCCCTATAATGAGAATCTTTTATGAACAAAAGACAATCATCATAGTTGATATGGAAATGTTTCCCGAATACTCAAAGTTCAAAGGACATCACAAGAGAGAGAGAGAGAGAGAGAGAGAGAGAAGGAAGAAAAACTGTAAAATTAGCATCCTCACAGTTTAATGATTCAAGTTTTGGGAGAAAGCGATCTGCTAAGTCTATTGCATTTGCTATGCCTGCAGAGAACAATTTCGGCAACTAAGTCACTTAAATGCTATTATTCAATCTCAAAACCTACTACTGTGAAGAGAACTATACCTATAAGTATGCATCGAGAGAATGGTAAAGTTGTAAGCATGAAAAGATCATGAAGAACAGAGCTATCTTTAGTTATAAGATAATCCATCTCATCAGTGACTATCAACCTGTAAAACTAGAAATTGTGTAAAAATGAGCTCAGCTTGGTAAAAGAGGGAGAAAGGAAGTTCATATAACCAGAACAATTATATTGTGATATCTACAAAACATGACACATGACATGAAGGGTCAAATTTAGTGTTTCTTACATCATTCTTCCAGATGATTGCCCTTTTTGAGAAAATATCTTCTGGAGATGCTGGAGAGGTGAGAAATTTTTTGTTATCTTGCTGGATGGTCTGAACTTCACAAGCATCTGTAATTATCATTGAAATATTGCAATATAAATGAAATGATTGCATAATTCTATGGCCAGGTCATACAATACTTTATGTCTGGTGCTGTACCTTGATGAAAATTTCAGTTGTGCTAGTTAGAGAAGTGCAGTTAATGGTCAAAATATCTGGTGACTGAATTCCCTCCTGTCAATTTGATCAGAAAGTAAAAGAATAAGACTGACAAGAGAGGACTCGCTTTGAAGATATATCCAGATTAGGCAAATGGCGCAACAAAGATAGTTTAAATCATCAACAATACAGAAGAAGCTCCAAACTCTGCAGCAACATTTTATGACATTTAACTTATGAGGAGACTGGTAAATTCCATTGGCAATCAGGCCCACCCTACATAGTTGAAGATGTCACTCGTTGAAAGCACTATGTATTCAACAATATGTTAGGATGTGATGTGGACAGAAGTTAGTTCAGCTGATTAATGGAAAGTGTCAGCAAGATTGATTTTATAATATAAACAATAAAATATTACAAGTTACTCATGATTCGTTTTAATCCTTCGTCAACAATATCTCCCATTAGATCAAAGTACAATTTGCAGTAACAGCTAACAAAACCAAGTAACTTCTATGTAATCACAAACTCATAATACCCTTTATAGACATCAGGATTAGCAAGATTTGTGTTCCTCCTTGCTCTAAATAATGGACAAATACAACCAACAGCACAAAATTCATGCTTCACGTCTGAAGTTAATGAAGTTCCTGCAACTCTTCATTGTGTATCCTATGACACATCAATGACTTATGACAACAATCTAATCCAAAAAAAAAAAATCAGTACTTATAATTTGGCATACAAAACAATATGGTTTACGGAAAATCCAAGTGTCTTCAAAAGTAGGAATAAATTTTTTGCTTGCTCCACAGTGTACACGAAACCACCAAACTCAGGCATAAAAGAACAAGCAGCAGTACCTCTTTAGACCACACAAGCAGATGCTCTTGCACCTTGCCAATTGACAATGTTTTTCCAGTTCCTGGACATCCGCATACATAAAGGCTGCCAGCTTTGCTTTGTTGAATGCAGGCTTTGCAAAAATCAATGACCCTTTTCTGCTCCACTTCACGGCAGACCACATTGGCTGGTGGTGTTGTCAAATGCAGTGCTTGCTTTGCGGCTTGCATCTGCGCAGGGTCTGCAACATGCCACATCTCAGAATTCAGATGGTAGTCAACAGAAGGAACGAGATGCGAAGATCACAATATTATGAAAAAAAAAGGTGAATTAATTAAAAGAAATGGATCAACGCAAAATCACCAACGTAACTACTACGAATCTGATTACAAGGAATCACAGATGTCTGTTTAGATCAATTGCCCATAGATTCTCTAAGAAAGATTATCGCATGATACAACGGTTTAGGTAAATTTTCTGAAAAATTATAGAAAATAATTGTATAACTAACCTCTCGGATTCCACTTGTTCTTCTGATTAGAAGGACCAAAGAGTCTTTTCCTGGGTGATTTAGGCGAACCAAATTGCTTTCCGTTGGCAAGAGACCCGTTGTGCTGCAGAAGCACCGGTTCGGGAATATGTGATCGCGTGGTGAGAAATCATCGACCACTAAATAAGGAATTAATTTGAATCTAAACATTGAAAGACCGACTCGCTCACTTTTCCTATGCAGTTTTCTTCTCGATCACCGTTGCATCCGCGCGGGGATCTCCGTTTAGCCGGCTGCTGATCCTTGATCGGGCTCTCGCTGGCACAATCAGATCTCGACCGTTTCCTGTTCGGTGTAGAGTCCACCCTCGTCTTCGTCTCTCCTGGGACCTTGGCAACTGGGGATCCACCGAGAGATGCGGGGCTTCGGTTCATGGTCATCGTAGGGCGCGTAGCGGAAGCAGTTCGCTGACGAACAGAAGACGGCTACTCCAGATCTGCTTCTGCCTTCCTGATCGATCCAATGGGAAAGGCAAGAGGAGCTGAGGAGATGAAAAAGATTAGGGTTCTCGTCGTTTGCGCGGGAAAGGGATGGAGCAGTCCTGTTTCTCCCGCCATGAACACTTCGTTTTTGTGGCGGGACCCCACCCGCCGCGGCAAGGGTGTAAACGGGTCGGATATTTTCTGATAACACCGTCAAATCCGGCCCGGAGATGGGGGAGGGGGAACTCATCGGCTGAGATTGGTTTGAGATCAGCCGTTGGGTCTCATCTAACGGCAGAAAACGCATCAAGTATGGCCATACAAATGATATATGAAATGTAATATAGAGTCGGATCATGTCGTTGCTGGATCGGATCGCCGTCCAACCCGGTCATGAGTCGGACGCATTCGAGACATCGCATCTGGCCCCTGATTAAGGATAGGAGCATAATTAAAATAGGCATAATAAATCCAAAAGAACCAAATAATGTATCCAAATTATGAGCATCTGATATTAATAAATGTGCAGAGAACCAAGAAAACTATTTTTAAGCGGATAAACAGTGGTTTTGCATTTGCATACATTTTGAAGTGGAAAATTATAATCTTCATCGTAGTTGTTATCATGTTTTTAACTCACCGGACTTTCTTTTTTTTTTTTCCCCTAAATTCCATGTATAGTGAAATATTTTTATATATTTTAATCAATCATTAAATATTTCGATATTTGATATGGTTAATTTTGAACATCAAATTAATCCAACATAATTCTTTTCTAAATGTCTTCAGATATTGAAAATGAAAAGAATTTTTTGTAATAGAATAAGTATAGAATCACGATGGGATGGAAAGAAGTTTACTCGAGTATATAAAAGATTTATGTTTTATATACTGCATAGACAGCTATGTCGAGTGCATTCGATGAGATCCTCGAATGATTAAGTCAGGTTAGGTTTATTTGTGAGTAAAAACAATTTAATTTAGTTAATTTATAATTAAAAATATAGAAAGATAATTTAACATAATATTTGTTTTATAATCATCATTAATTACATAATATCAAATACCTTTATGATAAACAATTTTTTTTTATATGTCAAGCTCAAGTGTTCATATTGTCATGTTTTGATTGGATACTGCATATTGAATAATTGTTATTTATTTTTATTATATTTTCAGGTTATGACTTTTAGGTGACTAATATAATATCCGTTCGTTGTTACTTATGTACAAATGTTTGGAAGGTCTCATCGGGTACTTGGGTACTAATATTATGGGCAAATACATTATTCATGAGATGTTTTACTTAATTATAATACATAAACTATTATGTATGAGAAAATGTGTCACCTACTTAAGATATACCTAATCATATTTGACATGTGAAAGTGATCAAGAAATAATTATTTATGATGAAAAATATATTTATAAATTATTTATGATGAAAAAAATATTTGTAAATTTCTTTCTCATCATTAGTGACGATAAATTTTCTCATCTATGATTAGAAAGATAATCGTAAACTTTCCTCTCGTCGTTTATGGTGAGAATGACAATCGTTGTAAAAGATCGTCTTTAACACAGAAAGGACTTCTTTTTAACTATTCCGTCCATACTTAAATATCGTGAGCTACTAAATTAAGTGTTGAAAAGACTATGATCAACAAACATCTTCTAAACTCGATCTTCGTTCAAGTGGCATATAAGGAGCTTGATGTTCCCACCTTATACAATCATATATATATATGTTCGGACCACATCGGACTGACTATGACGTCAATAATATTTTTTTTATATATTTTAGCACAAAAGGTGGACTGGTGTAATGGTCAGATCGAGTCGGGCTTCACACATTGAGCGATAAATCGCTAATAGTGGTCGAAGTCGAAGAGACTATCATCATGCCTGAAGAAGAGCCAAACATCTTCCTCTTCAAAGAATGGAAGTTTGTCTATAAAGAATCACAATCACAAGGGTGTAGAAAATTAAAATGAGGAACAAGGTAAAGTGATGATCTGTTCGAGTTGTACCTCGAGGAGCTGAGTTGAGATCCACGTTAATTAGCTAGTCCTTATCCATCTTCCGGATGTCCTCAAAGGAAGAGAGAATATCTCTCGATTGAAGCACTTAACCCGTTTCCTCATCCAATAAGAAGGGGGAGTGTTATCTATATAATGCGTCGACTAAGCGAGATCAAAACCTCAATCTTAACTTGGACATACAAAAAAGAAGTATTCCTTCTAACCCTTTGGTTGGAAGGGGATCCGCCGACTTTGAAGCCCACCCAAGTGACCAAGTAGTAGCCATTTTTTTCCTTACATAATAAAAAATAAACCGCAAAAAATTTACAGGTCGGAGTAATGTTGGCATGCCAGCATTTCCCGATGAATACTATTAGGTTGTGCTATGAGTTGGGCACCATATGAGAAAGAGATATCTTTCATCACTATAAGCAAGACATTATCATTGAGTGGAGAGGAAGATAAAAGTCTCATCTTGAGGGCATCACGAAATAAACAAAGAGACCCCGATGTGAGATCGAATATACATTAATTGGGTCGTGGGACTTGTAAGCCAAACTCGATTGGGGTAGAATACTTAGCTCATAGGTGATCTAGAAGTGGTGCACTCACCACTGAATCACAATTATGTGAGTTTTTCATAGACTCTATATCCCGAAGAACTTTCGAGTTCATATGAACTATCTCTCTCGACAAAAAGGAGGTCAAGACTTCCTCCACCCTTTGGCTATCCAAAGACAAAGTATCAATCTCGATCGTTTAACAACTGATAGATTAAGAATAATTTATTCGAGAAAAGAGAGACATCCCGACCTAAGGAGATTAAGACACAAAATGATATAAGATAAAATTATTGTCAAACTAACGCCGAGACTACAAGTGACTCAAGAACCAACTCACCCTTCGGGGAATCAAAATAGAGTAGAGAAGATTTCTAAGGAGGCCCTAGAGGCACAAATGGAGGAATAAACCTCACTCATACGATAAGAGGGATTTATAGGGAGGAAGCCAACCTTTTTCCTCCCACGATTGAGATAAGTATCCCTTCAGCACACTTCTTAAGAGACATCGATGACTTAATGATTAAAAAAGCATTGAAGAATGAATTCAAAACATGCCGGATGAAGGATTCGAAAAGTGCCAGATAACGGATTCGAAACATACTGAACAAAAGATTCAAAATGCGCTATATGGACTTACAAGGTATAAAAATCCACTACAACAAAGACATAAGGCTAAATGCGCTGGAGACGCATGAGTTGGGAAAACCCAACCACGTGAAGAGAAATCTACCATGACGGAGATATAAGATCAAATGTTATAGGGAGGAAGCCAACCTTTTTCCTCCCATGATTGAGACAAGTGTCCCTTCATGACACTTCTCAAGAGACATCGACGACTTAATGATTAAAAAAGCATTAAAGAACGAATTCAAAACATGCCGGATGAAGGATTCGAAAAGTGCCAGATAACGGATTCGAAACATACTGAACAAAAGATTCAAAATGCGCTATATGGACTTACAAGGTATAAAAATCCACTACGACAAAGACATAAGGCCAAATGCGCTTGGATTCGAAACATACTGAACAAAAGATTCAAAATGCGCTATATGGACTTACAAGGTATAAAAATCCACTACAACAAAGACATAAGGCTAAATGCGCTGGAGACGCATGAGTTGGGAAAACCCAACCACGTGAAGAGAAATCTACCATGACGGAGATATAAGATCAAATGCGCTCGAGGCACGTGAGTTATGAAAAGCCAACACACGTGAAGAGAAATCCACTGTAATAGAGGTGTAAGACCAAATGCGTTTGAGATACTTGAGTTGAGAAAAACCTAACCCATGTAAAAAAATAATCGGTTTTTGAGAAGGTGCAAGGTCAAATATGTTTAAGATGCATGAGTCGGGAAAACCCAACCTACATATGGACTTACAAGGTATAAAAATCCACTACGACAAAGACATAAGGCCAAATGCGCTTGAGGCACATGAGTTAGGAAAACCTAACAACGTGAAGAGAAATCTACCACGACGGAGGTATAAGGTCAAATACGCTCGAGGCACGTGAGTTATGAAAAGCCAACACACGTGAAGAGAAATCCACTGTAATAGAGGTGTAAGACCAAATGCGTTTAAGATACTTGAGTTGAGAAAAACCTAACCCATTGAAAAAAATAATCGATTTTGGAGAAGGTGCAAGGCCAAATATGCTTAAGATGCATGAGTCGGTAAAACCCAACCTATGTAAATAGAAATCCGTCATGGTGGAGGCACAAAGCCAAATGTGCCCGAGATGTGTGAGTAAAGAAGTTTCGACCAACACAAAAAGAAATTTGTCATGGTAGAGGTATAAGGCAAAATGTGTCCAAGACATATGTGTCGGGACAACCTAACCTATGAGAGCAAATCCCAAACACTCATATGTCAAATGAACCAAATGTTATACTTCAAGCCCTTCTCAAAAGAGCCTCGAAGTATACCTTGGGACGATTGGGGAGAGGGCGAGGGCAAATAATATGAGATACATTATCGATTAATCATCTAATATGTTATTGCCACGTAATACTTAAAAGAGGAAAGAAAAGATAAAACTTTATTCTTGCCATTTATGATGAGAAAGACATTCGAAGCTTCCTTCCTACCTTTATGATCATGTATAAAAACTTTTTAGAATATATGACTTTTTTTACTAATCCTATTTATACTTATATACCACTTAGTTTGATGCTTTCACCTGAAAGATATCTTGGATACTCCTGTTGATATGAGTTTGGTTCATATCAAGCTAATTAAGGTATCAATAATATTTTGTGTAACAATATGGCTGCATCGTACACGATAGATGGTTTACAACGTTATTGACTATGATGATTTGTAACTTTCTCGTAGACAGCCGACCTGCTCCTTCGACTTGCAAAAATATGACGTTATTGACTATGATGATTTGTAACTTTCTCATAGACAGCCGACCTGCTCCTTCAACTTGCAAAAATATGAGGGGCACCGAAGGGTGAAGACACTGAGAGATGGATTTAGGCTTATTTTCCATAGTTTTTTCTTCTTCCCTCCCCATACCCTCTCCCCGTGGCTGTCTACACCCTTTAATGCTGCTATCTCGGGGTGTCCTTCCAGGATACATTATACCATGGCATGTTTTCGGAGGACGTCACTTTCCTTGCTCGGATGTGGGTTGCACCATTTTGATCGCAATGCTAACGTTTTCTGGATTAACATTTAGCATTTGTGTATAGAAAAAATGTCAAATATAATCATTCTCAGATGTTCAATAACAAAGTCAATTTGTGGGTCTAACCTTAGAATCTGCTGCCGTAAGGAAGGCATAAGAAATTCCATTGCGAGGAGTAAGTGAGAGCTGTGCTTTTCTTTTCTTTAGAAAAATACTTTATTGCTCAACAACTGTGTAGAAATCTTACAAAGAAGCTTATAATATAACCCCTTTTCAGTACATGACAGAGACTCCTTACGACAACAGAAACGTAGTGACCAATAGAAGAAGCACATACAAACGAACAAATTGATGGACGAACGATGATCACCAGTAGCATCGTGGACGAAACATGACGTTGTTGTCGTGTGGCTCTCCCGCCTTTAAGCAGCGACGGCGGTGGTGGTAGCAGTTGATGAAGCACTCACTTGATCCGGAGACGAGCACGGATGGCCGTGGCTCCTTGGTCGCACGTAGACTCGAAGCCCGTTCTTCATGAAGAGGGTGAGGGACATCTTCTGCTGCACCCGGTGGCCCGGCACGAGCTCCAGGCGGTAGCGGAGCAGCACCGCTGATGCGATGGACTTCATTTGGAGGTCGGCCAGATCCTTCCCCAGGCACGTCCTCGGCCCGCCGTTGAACGCCACGAACTGATATGGATCCTTGGCCGGCTCGAATCGGTCCCCCTCGGCCGACAGCCACCTCTCTGGACGGAACTCTCTGCAGTCCTTCCCCCATATCGACTCCATTCTCCCCACTGAGTAGATGGAGTAGGTGACGGTCGAACCCGCCGGCACTACGGTCCCGTCCGGCAGGACGTCGTCGGCGACCACGTACTTGGTGTCCTGCGGCACTGAAGGGTACAGTCGCAGGGTCTCCTGCAGTGCCGCCTTCAGGTGCACCAGCCGGTCCAGCTCGTCGAATCTCATCGGTTCCGCTAACCACGTGGCTGTGTCCGGCCCGCGCGTATCCGTCAGTACCGCCGTCATCTCGTCCACAAGCTTCTTCTCCACGTCGGGCCGCCGCATTACAGTCCAGAAGAACCAGCTGAGGGCGACGGATGAGGTGTCGCGCCCGGCGAGCAAGAAATTGAGGGCGATACGCTGGAGAACCGAGGACGAGAAGGCGTTGCCGTCGGCGTCGCGCTTCTTCATGAACCGGGAGAGCAGGTCGTCGGAGGGGGCTAGCTTGCGCTCCGCAATGGCCGTGGCCATGTGCTGGTCGACTACCTCGAGGCTCTTCCGCAGCCTCTGTTCGCTTCCGAGGCGCAGGGCCTTCTTCAAGCGCCAGAAGAAGCCAGGGAACAGCAAGCGCTGGAGGGTGGCCTCGGTGGCAGCGTCGAAGGCCGCGGTGAAGGCGTTGCGGGGGAGGCCTGGGGACAGCGTCTCGGGGTCCTTGCCAAAGGTGAGACCGCAGATGTTGTCGAAGGTGAGGCGGAGGAGGAGGTCCTGGAGGTCGATGGCTTTCCCGTCACCGCAGCGGTCAGCAAGGATGCGCCAGAGGCGGTCCTTAATGGAGCGGTTCGTCCATCGGGCCATGGCTTGGCGAAGGGTGCGGGTGGTAAACTCGAGGGCGGCGGTCTTGCGCTGGATGAGCCACGTCTCGCCGTCGGAGTTGAAGATGCCGCGGCCGAGCAGGTCGTGGAAGGCGGCCTGCATCTGGGGGCCCTTGGGGTAGTTCTCGAAGCGGCTGCGCAGGACGTGCTCCAAGTTCCGGGGGTGGCAAGTGACCGTCACCAGCCCCTGACGGCGAGCAAGGAGAGGCAGCGGCAGGATGCAGGTCTGGTAGGTGGCGGCTTCGCCGGTGGCCCGGAGGTTGTCGGAGATCCAGTCGTGCATGCGGGCACGGTTGGCGACGAGACCCGGAAGGCTGCCCAAAAATGGCCACACCTTGGGGCCGTTCAGCCGCCGCGTGAGCGCCCAGAACCACGTCAGGTAGGTCGACACCGCCAAAGCCACCACGAGCGCCGCCAGCAGCAAGCGGAGGCTATCACCTTCTACTTGCCGCTGCTGCTGCTGCTGGATCGCTTGGATAATTCCCGCCATTGCCAAATGCCTTGTGGTTGTAATCGGATGGTGCTATATCAAGCACTGTCAGACGAAGATGGGAGCAATGTTCTCAGTGCTCGTGATACTTATATAGTCTCAACCAGCGCTGCGACGACAGAGGGAGTAATATAGGGTTGTTGGGAAAGAAAACGAAGCAGAGCTTCTCTCATAAGACATTTCTCGCAGCGGCACCAGACTTCGTAGGTCATACCAACTATGGAAGAAAGTCTCTGGACGAATTAATAGACTAAGCAGGACACTGTAGCCTTTTAGAGTTGACAAGAAGTGAAGTGTCCCTCTGAGACACGATTTATTTGCACGGGGAACACTCAGACGACACCCTTTTCCTTTAAAAGACGGCTTTGAAAGAAAGAGTGCGCTTTGGTTGATCCGTCCAACCAAATCAAATCCGTGGGTCTGGAGAACGGGGTGGTGAACCAAATCAAGGTTCTGGAGAAGCCATGAGCGAAAGGGTTGAGTATGAAGGAGACAACCCAATCGTTTCACTTTTGGTCTCAGCGGAATCGTATGAACTTAGAGCACGCAATTCGTTGGTAGATTTATATGAAATCTGCTAAGCGAAACGTATGGAAGAATGTGCCATATTGGAAGCATGGATGAACTATCAAAAAATCACACACCACGAAAATATTGCTACAAAACGGTTCAAATGCGTCCGATAATGTCGCTTGAAGAATATGAATCACACGATTTCGCCGTTGCACAAATCTCAAGGCAACGTGCAAGATAGTCTTTTGGGATTGCTGGGGGTGCTTGTGAGCGTGAGGCATACGTCACGCAAAGTGGGATCCGTCTCCTTTTCTACCTGTCCCGTCGTTGGATGCGTTCTTTGGCCCACAGGTGGCTCCCGCAAATCCTAAAATAAATATATTCTCAATATACATACGTATATATATATATAATTGATCCAAAAAATATTTATAAATTATTGATTTTTATAAATGATTCATTAATTAGAGAAATATCTATGAAATTTTGCGAATTGATCCAAAAAATATTTATAAATTATTGAATTTTTGACATGATTCATTAATTAGTGAAATATCTATGAAATTTTGCCAAACAAAAATAGTGTTTCTGCAAGTGCAGGAGGAAACAAAATCCATTCAACGATAGGAAGAGGACAGGTGGCTCGCGGGAATTGGACAGAGGAGCAAGACCGAGATTTGGGGCTGGGAAGAAGAAGAGGGTGGATTAGGCGGTGACGGCGGTGGCACTCAACATGTTCCACCCAAAGCCAAAACGGAGAGCATATGCTTCTTCTTATTCGCTCCTCCGGCGAGAATATACCTCTCCTTGGAGGAGCGCCTTCTCAAAACCCTCCCCACTCCAAACAAAGACAAGCCCTCGTCGCCCCTCCTCGCCTCTTCTTTCGTGGCCCTGCGAGTTGAATTGTAGGCAGCCCAACCCCTCCTTGCCTCCGATTACATCCCTTCATCACACATGATTCCCGCTGACTCACTACTTCGTACAAATCATCTCCGCTCTCCCGCCGTCACCCCTTCTCCGCCGACGCGCCTTCTTAGCTTCCATTTCCCCCCTGCTTCTTCCCCTTCTCTTCGCTTCTCGTCGTCGTCTTTTCCGAGGGAGCTGCGGATCGCCTTGCGGCGAGGGAGGCGGAAAATTGGGGCCTGCGCCGAGATGAGCAAGAAGATGGTCATTGGAGAGGTGAAGGAGGAGGAGGAGGAGGAGGAGGAGGAGGAAGAAACGCCGCCCATGATCTTGGAGGATCAAGAGGGTAGCTCTAAGCCTCGCCGCATTGCCCTCTTCGTCGAGCCCTCCCCCTTCGCGTAAGTTCTCGTTTCCATCCTTGCTCTATTTTGGAACCCTTTTTTATTTGTCTTGGTAAAGGAACTTCGTTCTCTTTTGCTTTCTGTGGTCTGTCAAGATACAATCTTGGAGCGAAATGGGTTTGATTATTGCCTGCGATTCTTGTTAACCTTTCTTAGCTTTTCTACATGGTTTTTCTTGTACATTTGCAGGGATCAATCCTAAGGTACATTAGTTTATCTGTTTATAGTTATCCTGATTTATGACCATTACTGATGGAATCTAATTTTACTCACTAAACAAGAATAGTCAACATACCAAAAGAACTTGGTGATGATGCAGAGAAGCACCTTATAATAAATTGATGTCGGGCTGACCGAAGCACCTTATAATGCTTTCTCTATCATTATACTTATCCATATTTATTCTGATATAATGCTTATTTTTTCAGTAGGCTTGTGTCCAAATTAACCAACCTTGATTTTCCAAATAAATTGTTACTTATAAGCTCATTATTCATTATTCTTTTTCAATTTCATGTTTTACAGTTATATTTCTGGATATAAGAACCGCTTCCAGAATTTCATCAAACATCTGCGCGAAATGGGGGATGAGGTCTATACTTCACCGCATTCAACTTCATCTGAGACTCTTATTCATTTTATTGATTATATGCATTTTCTATGTTACTTTGTAAACGCTGATTCTTGGGGTGTTAGCAAAGTAGTGAATGCCATCCTAACATTTGTAAAAAGAGTGTCTTGGAAGTTTCTTTTACTGAGAGAAAGTTGTGTTTCTGAAGATTTTTTTTAACTGGTGCTTCGTGTAGGTCATTGTGGTGACTACCCATGAAGGGGTACCTCAAGAATTCTATGGCGCAAAGGTTATTGGTTCATGGAGGTACACAAAGTTCATTTTCCTATATTTGATGCACTATTGCTGTCTTAGAAGCAGATTCTCATGTACTTGAGCATGTTGCTTGTCGGACCATCATTTCCAACTGCTATTGAGAACTAAAAGGTTATGGACAATTTAATCATAGTGAATTATAAAAGGGCTATTTCCTTTGATTTTGAGCATCCTCAAGTTACCTAAGGGTCTGTAATGTGCAAGCCTTGCTCCTATGATGTCACATATGTAAATCATATTGATCAGATTAGAAATGTCATGTCGCCCGAGTTGACTGAGCCATTTGTGGTTGTTCTTTGGTTGTGAACTTTCTATTATCCACCTCAGGCAGTTCAAATGACATATTTCATCTTAAGTTTGTATCTTAAGTAGCATTTATGTGGTAAGTTATTATTCAAGCAACTAACTTGTAAGAATATATAGAATATAAAGATGACATATTTCATCTTTAGTATATATTTTGTGACATTCACTTTACTCTTAACGTTTTTCTCAATGGTTAAAGTTCTTGTATTTTTGGTTTAGTTCTATCTGTAATTCTCAACTTCTTTGTTCAGCTTCCCCTGTCCATGGTATCAAAAAGTTCCACTTTCATTGGCACTAAGCCCTAGAATAATTTCAGAAGTGGCAAAGTTCAAGCCTGACATTATTCATGCATCTTCTCCAGGAATCATGGTATTCCTCATGTACTTAACATGCATCTTTATTCATAGAAATGAGTCTTTTTGCAGATTATGTCCTACTAACGCTGAGCATTTCTTCAGGTGTTTGGTGCTTTGGCAATTGCCAAATTGCTTTGTGTTCCAATAGTGATGTCATATCACACTCACGTTCCAATGTAAGTTCGTTTTTGCACTAAACTATGTAAATTTTGTTAACGTCACCAGCTCCTGTGCATTTTGATGTTTTGTTAGAACCAGATAACCAAGTTCTTCAAAAGTCCACTACTAAGAACTGATTTGAAAAGGAATGCATGTCCTTGATAAGCACAAAGTTTATTACGTTTTTTATCCTACCAGTATATTTGTACTATTATAAGTACGACTGCCTGTGCTGTAGATCCTAAGAAGAGCGTAATGCCAAATTGACATCATTTATGAGATATTTGAATCTTTTTTCTAGCAATATCTTTTCCCATAAAGAACTTCTTTACCTTCTTTTGGATGTCAGTCTATTAATCAAATTTAGTTGCCACAGTCTATTCTATTATCGTAGACTGCATTCTCAAGTTAAAGAAACAGCTCCTTTTAGTGACAAAAAGTATAATTTATTGTTACAAATTTCTGACAGCTAAAGATTTGTTTCCAGAAAGAATTAATACTTATTTCACATTTTTTCATCTTTTAAAAGAAATTTTGAAGTTGGTAATCTGTTTTGCCTTTGATGGTTATTAAACATATGACAATCTTAATAATGCAAATGTATGAAATTTGTTTACTAAGGTAGCTTGAGAAGGAAAAGAAGAATGCAATCTTTACTTAAGATATATGTTACAGATAATTAATCTGTAGATATAAAGTGGCTGTCATGATATCTTGCTTCCAGGTAGCCCAAGTCTTATTGACCAAGATTTACTCAAT
The DNA here is from genome assembly GCA_001649415.1 of Musa itinerans. Lineage (NCBI taxonomy): Eukaryota > Viridiplantae > Streptophyta > Magnoliopsida > Zingiberales > Musaceae > Musa > Musa itinerans. Next base: position 931,443 of record LVTN01000015.1, on the reverse strand, counting down.
ACCTCTAGTTAACCCTCCCTTGCATCCATTTCCTTTTTTATTTTCTTCTTTAAGACATCAATGACCTTCCTTTTGTTATTTCCTCTGATCAAGATTATGCGAATAAGAAAAGCTCCTTGGGTTATTGCCTCCATCTATGTAATATTATCTGGTATAAACAAGATGGTTTTCTATTTAAGGAATTACTCCATATAAAAGCATTTCCATATAAAGGTGTCACACCCCCAATCAAGTTCCTTGCTTTCACTAAAATGCATTTTAAATGTGTAACCAAATATAATGCTTTAATAGTGTCTTGCTTGCAACTTAGCTAGTATTTTCCTGTCATTGTCACAGATATATTCCCAGATATACATTCAGTTGGTTGGTGAAGCCCATGTGGTTGATAATAAGTAAGAAATCTATTTCTTGTTCTTTTCCCCAAAGCATAAGCTCCTTTAACACTGTTAATATGTTTCTAATTCTCTGATCTTTACTTCCAAGGGTTCCTTCATAGAGCTGCTGATCTTACTTTAGTGCCTTCAGCTGCTATTAGCAAGGATCTTTTAGATGCTCATGTAGCAGCAGGTTAACAAATATTTTGTTGCAGAGCTGAGCTGCCTACGTTTGTTCCTCATGTTATATTTCTCCTTTTGTGCTGACACATGCCTTTTTTGTTCAACAGCTAACAAAATTCGCCTTTGGAATAAGGGTGTTGATTCAGAAAACTTCCACCCCCGTTATCGGAGCCATGAAATGCGTATGAGGCTAAGGTAGCTCGCTGCACTCCACCAGCACACTGGCACGAACAAGTTGACTTGCAAAAGGACAGTGTTTGAAATACTTTAAATTCGTTTAATTTTATTTGTCTCCTTTGCTAGTAATGGTGAACCAGAAAAACCATTGTTAATTCATGTTGGACGATTAGGAGTTGAAAAGAGCTTGGATTTTCTGAAAAGGTTGGTTCTCCTTTTGAGGCTTTCACCTTTAAACATATACTGGAATCAGAAATCATCTTTGTTTAGCTCATTTTCAGTTCTACTAATTTGGTAACTGGTGCTTTTTTTTCCTTTTGACTTGTGACTCATATTCTTTAGGAATAAAAACATTAGGATGGACAGGCAAAGTGAACAAAGGTTTGGGAAAATCTACAATTCTCGGAGGGAAAAAAAAGAAACATAAAAGGATGATTTCCAAAAAAACAAAAGAGATTCTTCTCTAATTTTTCTTGTTCCCCTTTAATAGATTTTGAAGGAAAATACACTTTTCCATGGACTCTTTGGTCCAACCAAGCATGACTTCAGAGATGTGGATGAACTATTCACCTAACTTCAATTATTCGCCTATGATTTTTTTCCCTGTGTTTACAAGAATATTAACTCATCGGCAATTTTATGATTGATCAGTGTTATGGATAGGCTGCCAGGAGTAAGAATTGCTTTCATCGGAGATGGACCATTTAGGTATTGCTACTCTTGCTTCGCTTTTTTTCTTTTCCCTCGGTTAGGAGGCCAACTCTGATAATACAAATGCCATGTTGTGAAGGACATTCTTTTCTTCTCGTATATAATTTCTGATATCTCCTCTGTTGTCTTTAACATGATGTCTCCAGATCCAAATAGCATGAATTTTGTTTTGATGATTCTTTGTTCCTGTTATAATAATGAAGGCATTACAGGCTTTCTGATGATGTTATTTTAAGAAAATTACCATATCATCAGCATCAACATAAACTTTGGCATGCCATTGTCAGGCTAAAGTTGCCACCACTTCCATTTCCATTGCATGCAAATAATGAAGGCATTACAGGCTTTCTGATGATTCTTTTTTCCATTGCATGCGTTCTTATAATTCATCAGTCTTCCGATTTTTATGATTGATGGAATCTCATCGATGGACAAATCATTCTTATTAACTGATTCCAGGTTTGCTTGTGTTCTCTTTATCCATGCAGGCCTGAACTGGAAAAGATGTTCTCAGGTATGCCGGCGGTGTTCACTGGAATGCTGCAGGGAGTAGAGCTCTCGCAGGCATACGCCAGCGGGGATGTTTTCATGATGCCTTCGGAGTCGGAGACCCTCGGCTTCGTCGTGATGGAGGCCATGTCGTCCGGAGTTCCCGTCGTAGCAGCCCGTGCCGGAGGAATTCCAGACATCATACCGGAGGAGCAGGAAGGGAAGACCAGCTTCCTCTACGCTCCGGGTGACCTTGATGACTGCGTGAGCAAGATCGAGCGGCTCCTGTCATGCAGGGAGTTCAGAGAAGCCATGGGCAAGGCTGCGCGGGAGGAGATGGAGAAGTACGACTGGAGAGCAGCGACGCGGAAGATACGTAACGAGCAGTACAATGCGGCAATCTGGTTCTGGAGGAAGAAGAGGGCTCAGCTGCTCGGACCGATCCAACGGTTGGTCAGAAGGTTCTTCAAATCACCACAAATCAACTATGGTTGATATGTGCGTGCGCGATGGTCGCTCAATAATAATGTAACATGTGCAGCAAATAGTAACGCTAATAGATAGCGATGATTAGATAGATGTCTTTAGTAATATATCAGCGATAATACTATTAATGATGTGATACCCAAATTTACTGTATCCTATTTTACCAGAGCGTCATATTATTAGGAATTTACGACTCTTAATTCCCAAAGCTTAATTGTTCTCCTTGCAAATTGCTCTAGGCGACAATTCATCACAAGCAGCCTTCACCATATGACAGCGGCACGTATCCGAACACGTAAGACTCGCAGTCGCCCGCGTTTGATTTGGTTCGTCAACCGGGCCACATCACGCCACATTCATTGACTCGTCCAATAATGGTGTAGTAATTGCCTCCCACCTTTGCGTAGTACACAACGCAACCACCCCCTCCCTCTCCTCTTCCCAGTCACCCCTCTTCCGTTTCGTCGGTACATCATCAGACCCCCTCCCTCTCCTCTTCCCAGTCACCCCTTCCGTTTCGTCGGTCCATCATCAAGCCCTCTTTCCCCCATCATCGCCCTCGTATGCTGTAAACTCTCCATTCCTCCCTCCCTCCCTCTTTGCTCCTCTCTTTACCGACCATTGTCTCTCTCTCTCTCTCTTGCCCGGTCTCTTGAGCGAGTTGCTCATAAGGGCAGGGAGGGACAGGGCGGTGGTAGGGACGGATGTCGGACGCGCTCATCAACGGGTTGGCCGGCGCCGGTGGTGGGATCATCGCACAGCTCATCACTTATCCCTTGCAAACCGTACTCCTTTTATCCTTTCTCGATCAGTTTCTGTTTTGGGTTTTTGTAATAGATCTTTCGTCAAATTGATCTCTCATATGAATCGGATCGTCTCAGGTGAACACCCGTCAACAGACCGAGCGCGATCTGTCCAAGTTCGCCGCAAGGGATGGCGTCGTGCGGCAGATGCTGGAGGTACGTTCCACCGTCTTCCCTTGATTTTGGAGATCTTTTTATTCCGTGTGTTTTTAGGCGACCTGCATTCGTCGGGTGTAACCTGCTTGATCGCAGGTGGTGCAGCAAGAGGGATGGGAGCGGCTCTATGGTGGGCTTGCGCCGTCGGTGGTCGGCACGGCGGCTTCCCAGGTTGGTTTGCTAACGCTGCCTCTCTTCTCATTGGCCCTTTCTAGTTGACAAGCTTGCTTGTGCGGTCCCACCTTTCCCTTTACCTTCTTCCCGTGTTTGCTATGGGCTTCCCGTCCTTATCGATTACAATCACGTTGGTTGCATTTCTTTTTCTTTCTTCCTGTGATGGCAGCTTGTGTCCGGTTGGCTGGTTCTTGACCAGGTCCAGTTGCTACTAGTACTGTCTCGGGTCGAAGTTTTAGGATCAGGACGACTGCTGTGTATAGACATGATTTCTATTCCATTTATTCTTTCAGTGTAACTTGCCACCTTGAATGAGATGATCATTTGATTCAGAATGTTGCTTGATGTGTTGTATTGAGTAATAAAGACAATTTAGCAGCATCTCTCCATAATTAAGACAAGATTCCAATTTCTCCTTGTTTCTGTTTCTGAGGTCGGCAAAGGCTTGGAAGCTATTTTATACAGCTAAATGGCAGCAATTCTTCACGCTGTTGGTATTCTTCACACACTACATGGCTTCGATAACATGAAGAAAGGTCTTCTTACCACTTGTTACCAAGGTCGGTTCTGTGCCCTAGGTTTCCATTGTCATGACATCAGGAACCACTTGAGTTTCGTCGGCACTATGAAATAGTATGTGTATAAAAAAAAAGTTCATTGTCAAAAGCATGTTTCTCATGGGAACTGAGCCCTAGGTTGATGCTGCTATAATTTGAGGCTGATGAATCTTATAATGCAGAAGCTTAAGATTGTATTGGGGGATGGTTGACATAAAGGCTAAGACTTTCTTGGAAACCTTTCTTCTATGGGATTATCTACCCATTATGTGGTGACTTTGGATTTCTTGGCTTTGACTTGATCCGGTTATATGTTGTCTAGATCTGGTTATATGCTGCCTAGCCAACAGAAAAAAACTTTCTGACCAAATTATGCTTATGTTTTTCTGCATGTTTGCTTGCTATTGTCTTTTGGATTCATTATGCAAGTGCCTTTGCACCAACTGCATGCTTTTGTAGCTTGTTGTTTTCATTGTATTTAACTTGCATAATTATAAGTTTGTTAACTACCAGAATAATTTTAAGTTTTTTCCACACAAGGCTTTAATGTTGAATTTGTTTTTCTTGTACAGGGTGTTTATTACTATTTCTATCAAATATTTAGGAACAGGGCAGAAAATGCTGCTCAAGATCGCTGGAAGAAAGGCATTGGTGATGGATCTGTAGGCATGTTCCAGTCACTTGTTGTTGCTGCACTTGCAGGGTGATTAACAAGGACATTGGTTTCTTATTCAAAATTTTTAGTGTACTACCGGAGTTGGATGTTACACTGCTATTTCTTGCCATGTCTTGCTTAATATATTATGATTATGTTGTATTACTTTGCAAGACAGTTCCTACGAATAGTTTGACAGAGAACCTTCTTAATTTCAGCACCATCCTTAGTGTAATATATTTAACTTGATATACAATTAGCCGTTTACTAAGTTTCTCGCCATTTTCATGATTGCAGATGTGTAAATGTTTTACTGACAAATCCTATCTGGGTAGTAGTTACTCGTATGCAGGTAACAAACTAGTTTGGTCTTTGGTCATGTCTAGTTTGTTCATTGTTGTGTCTTCTTTTTCAGCACTATCATGCGTAATCCCGGGTTGCCTCAATGTTGAAATAGTTGCCAAGATTTACTTTGCCTACACGATGACTTGCTAATACGTGACATTATGCAGACTCACAAGAAGAAAAGTAACAGATCACCTAATAATGTTCCACCATCTCTTCCTGATGAAGCAATTCAGCTTGCAGTTGTTGAGCATCGGCCATACAGAACTAGCCATGTGGTATGCATAAGTTGGTTGTCTATACTCTTTACCAGTCCAGTATCTAATATTACTGTCTAGGATAAGTATAAAGCTTAATTGTATTGGTATGTTTTTTCCCATTGAAGTACAGGGATGGTTGCGCTGACATTGTTAGTTGTATAGAAGGGAGACCAAGACTTTTAACTTTTAATTCCATTATAGATACTAGAGCATAGCACATGCTTTGCATGTTAAGAATGGCGGAAACTTGGATAAGGTAGATGACATATTTATACTACAATGCACATAGTTGTTAGGAGAGACCCTTGCATTATATGTAGAAATAATTCTTAAGTACTTGTTCGAGGCATGTCACGATACCTCCTTAAATAGTCCTTTTTGCTGAATTTATAAATGAACCACAAATACAATTAGATAAGATTGTGAAAAGGGGTGAAAAATATCGTGCAGTCTATTGTAAAGAGGTCAATTCTATCTTCTAAAGCCATCATATAGTTGATCATTCAATATACCACAATATAGGCAAACACATATTAGACATTAGGAAACTTATTTGAATAGGTCAATTTGCTGTTTCTTAACAATGTACAATACATCCACAAGTCTCCTCAGTATCACAAATGTTTGTATCAGACTTATGTAGCATGGTCTTGTGCACAAGATTTGAGTTACTTTGAAATCCAGTGCAAAGAGGCTCTATCCATCATTTTAACCTAGAGGACTACCAAGTTATGATAGAATAAGTCTGCTCATGCGGGATCTGCTGGTGGTGGTTTTATAATTCTGTAAATGCTGCCAAATGCTTCTGAAAACTACCAGCAACTTAAGGACAACGTTTGCAAAAATTACTAGAGGTATATTAAGGATCTGAAAGTCTATCTTGTCGTGATGGGCAATTTCATGATTAGATTGGTCATGAAAACTTAAGTTGTTTACAGAAAGAAAATACCTCAAACTTTTAACATTGACATTGGTACTGATATATGTGACATGAGCGAACTGTCTCCATAATCAGGAGTCAAGACCAATGACAAATGATACATGGGTCCGTTTGGTGTAACTATCTTTTGAAAGGATAGACACTTTCCTTAGTTAACATCTTTTACAATTTACTGGGATCAACTTTTCAATCTGAACTTTGTTCTAGAAAAAGGCATTCTCTCCTAGCTAGTGATAAGATTCATATAACTAGCCCATGAAGATAATGGCAGCACTGGGTAATTATCCTAAAAATGCTCTTGGGCTCTGAAGCGCTATAGATAGTTATTAAGTGTTCCATGTAGATCTATCATTAAAATCTTATGAATCTGAGGCAAAGATTGTGTTTGGCACTGGTAATGCTACACAGGGTAGGAAACTTCCTTGCCATTTCCCACAAATATATAATGAATTTTTTCAGTGACATTATGGACCATAAGTGTATTAACATTATTTCAGAATGACATTTTACTCTTTAAGGTTGATTTGCTAGAATGAACTCAGATTCATCTGCTCATCTGCTCATCTGCTCATCTGCTCATGTAGATCTATCGCTAGTACCATGCATGTTCCAAGAGTTGTTTCAGAAATAAATTTTGAACTTCCTTTTGTTCTTAGTTGCCCCCTATTTTCTTCCAGTGCTCCTTGGTTTCAGAATACATGGTTTGTATATTGCAGCCATATTTCTTCTATTGTCTTGATACTGAAGTTTCTTAATTATGGCCATAGCATCTCACCTATTGATCAGTTTCTTGCAAAATCTGTAATTCCGTGAAGGCCTTGAAATATATCTGCCCATATCCTTCTTTCATAATTCATTTACGACTCTTGTCAGGACAATTTCTGGGTTTCTCTTCTTTTTACATATTTCTCTTCTGTCAAGTTCAGTTTGGCTAGTTTTATTGACTTAGGATTTTTTTTCCCAATGCAGGTTCAAGAACTCTATGATGAAGCTGGATTTTGGGGCTTCTGGAAGGGTGTAATTCCTACACTAATAATGGTCAGTAGAAAATAAACAAATTTTGAATTTCAATTGATGAGGTCTCAAGTTGTGCACCTGTTTCAGGTTAGCAATCCTTCTATCCAGTTCATGATATATGAAACTCTTTTAAAAAAAATCAAGAGAAAACGATCTACAAACACCAAAGGTGCTGTAGGATTAACTGCTCTTGAGGTAGACCTTTATCATATATGACGTATCTTATTGAGAATTCATTAGTAGAATTTGAATGTATTCATCTTGGTTTATGCAAGTTATTTGAATCGGTAAAGTCTCTGGTGACCTGTTATCTTTGTTTCTTCTCAATAGTCTTTATTCTGTATAATTTAATTCATATTAACTCTAGTGGGGGCACACCTTGGTTTAGCAATTCTTCCATAATATTTGCTTTATTTATTGCAGTCGTTACTTGGGTCTGTTATGAAATAATCTAGTATATTGGGGAAAAGTTGAATGAACATGGCCATCCTCATACCAAACATAAATACTACAAGTGTGCTTCATGTCAGTGTGTTTTAAACCACTTATTTTTAAGATTACAAGATATGTTTTCAAATTATATTAGATAATATGTATCACCTACAGTTATGATATACATGTATGATTCTTCAATAATCTACATAAGGTTTGTAGATGTTATGTGGACTTTTGAGTTGCTACGATGATAATTTTCTTAATATTTCCTATATGTGGTTGAAGTGCCTTTTTGAAGGGCTCTTATTTGTTTACATGATCGATATGCTTCTAGTAAGTTATGATGTGATGATCATAGATTGTCTAAAATATACATCAGCCTGAGCTATATGTAAAAATATATATAATTGATTTTCTGTTCATTTCGTTTCATGTCATAGTTATTTAAAATATGTCATTATCAATGTGTCAGTATCATCTTGTGCTTGTGTTGGTGCCCATGTGTGTTGGGCTGCTGTATGTCCTCTTTAATGCATTCAAAATCAACCATACAATTACAAGTATATTGCAACATTTCATTAAAGATCTGACTACACCATAGAGTAAATGACAACGTCCAGATTTTTCTTGGTGTTTATACATATCAATGCACTGATGCTGGAAATAACTCATAACAGATTTTCCTTCTTGGAGCCGTTGCCAAACTTGGAGCTACTGTTGTTACATATCCCGTATTAGTGGTGAAGGTGATGAGATTCATAAATTGATTCAATGGCTGCTTTTATCGTTCATTCATCATCCACAAATGATCAATTTTAGCGTATTCTCTGGTGGATGTTTGTCCCTTTCATCTTGTTGAAGATCTAAATTGATAACGCGAGATATGTTGTTTCTTTCCAGGCAAGGCTGCAAGCAAAACAAGGATTTGATGATGATAAGAGGCGTCAATATACAGGTCTTCATATCATGCCTATGCATTTTCAATTCAGTGAAGTTCTGAAGTGTAATTCACCTTTTAATAAAATATTCACTTTACAGTGGTTATTTTGGGTTTCATAAATGCATATAGAAGTATAGATATATGTTTCTTATTTTGGTCATAGGAATTAGATGTATAAATATTCACTTGATGATGTATAGATATATGTTTCTTGTCTTAGTCAAATCATGTGTTGCTTCCCCGATTACTCACCTTTAATTTGTTTTTTTAAATCTGAAGGTACATTTGATGCCATCACAAAAATGATGCGCTATGAAGGTGTTTCAGGTTTCTATAAAGGAATGGGCACAAAAATAGTCCAGAGCGTATTTGCTGCAGCAGTTCTGTTTATGGTGAAGGAGGAGTTGGTAAAAGCAACCCGGATATTGGTTACAGGAGAGCTTAGCAATTCAAAGTTGAGACCACCTTAATGGCATTCATATCTGGTTATATTTTCTATTCGATTGTCCTTAGCAGGCATTGGAAACCATTAGTTACACGAATTGTAATTACTAAACCAATAATTTATGGTGCCTTATTGTAGAATATGCACACAGAAAACAAAGCTATACTTTGTGACTATTTAGCTGGAGGACTATAACACTGAAATAAACAAACAGCATCCAATAATTTTTTTTTTGGAGTAGTTTTATGATTTGGTCCAAAATGTTACAGTATTTCTATTGTCAGGCTTCCTACCATAGGGTAGGAGGTTATTTTCTGAATTATTTGTTTCTATGCACGTGCTCTCCGGCCTGGCGACGGTGTGGTCTCTGTCCCGAAGCCCTGCGACTTGTGTCAAAAGCAATCGCAAAGACCTTCGCCCTGTCCATCGCTCTCACCAACGTCGTCGATGCCCTCGTGGTATAGGACTTCGGCTCGGAGTTTGTGACGGCCATTCGTAGGTGGGGATTGGACCCCAAGCGGAAGGCCATGTTCCTGACGATGGAGGTGTCGGATAACAATCTGCTCTCTTGCAGGAACATCGGGATGATCAAGATGCTCACCCTTAGGATATTGAACCTGTTTGACATCCTTGACTCGGAGAAATTGATATCCACCAAGTCGGGTCGTGGACTATCTCAACTCAATGTATGGGGAAAATGTTGGAGGTGGAAGAAGAAAAACAAAAGATGTTGATAAAGGGTGACAAAAAAAAAAAAAAAAAAAAAAAAAAGGA
>LVTN01000015.1:899485-920256 GCA_001649415.1 Musa itinerans | reverse complement strand
AATCTTTAAGAGATTGTTTGATACTAAGATACCATTCCATACAATTGATTTCTTGTATTTTTGATAGGGTTATTACATGTTCAAACTATCAAATTATATGACTTATGATAGGAAAGATATTATCGATCAATCATTATCCAACATGTGATGTCTGTGTTAGTTAAAGACAGACAATTATGAGCTATCTTCACCTTTGTCACATACATAGAAAAGAAACTAAATCGAGGTTATCAAAGATGATTAAAATTATCCCTCAAATATTCCTTCACTACCAAGTATAAAAGTTCATTTTTAATATAATCAAGAGGTTACTTTTTTACCATTGGTAATTGTATTTATCTATCTTGGGTTACTAATTTGGGCATCGAAGAGACCAACTCGAAAAACCTCTCTCGACCCTAGACTTTTGTATAGGTGGCACTTAGGACAACCATATTGGGAGCTCGATGTCTCCACCTCGAAGGCATCTCAAACAATTTTGCGCACACAAGTGTGAATCACAATGCTCACCCTTGGAGAGTTGGATAGGGGGACTTGAGGTTTTGAAAAACTAAAGTTAATGACCCTATTGAATTTGAGGCAAGCTAGCGTGAAACTAGGAATGACCATATCAAGTTGTCAAGGTCATTTGACATAAAAATTATCACCTCGAAATAGTATAGGGGGTGCTGCTGCTAAGGATTTGACATATTGTAAACTTAAATAAGTTCCACCCGTGAGACATCCCTTGAGGTTACATTAGGGCGACTATCCTCTGAGCATCAAGCCTTGATATGCTGGGAAATCGCGAGTCAGCATCTCATGCACAGCAAAAAAAAATATTCGATTGTCCTTAGCAGGCATTGGAAACCATTAGTTACACGAATTGTAATTACTAAACCAATAATTTATGGTGCCTTATTGTAGAATATGCACACAGAAAACAAAGCTATACTTTGTGACTATTTAGCTGGAGGACTATAACACTGAAATAAACAAACAGCATCCAATAATTTTTTTTTTGGAGTAGTTTTATGATTTGGTCCAAAATGTTACAGTATTTCTAAAAAAAAAAAAAAAAAAAAAAAGGAGACAAAAGCTACCCATAGAGTAATTTTTATTCTTTCTCTTCTTCAAATTTAGAAAAAAGAGGCAAAAAAATTTCACGCTAGAGTTGCATATTCTTCAAACAAGTTTGTGCATATTTTTGGATGGTAGTGTAGTTTTATTCTCTCTTCTTTTAGTTTGATCATGCAATACAACAAAGATCTGATGGGAACCTGTTCTTTGTTGGCTTTCAGGAGACGAATAAGATGACACCGATCCAACTCGTTATCATGTGGTAAGGTCATAAGGGTTCCTTCTGGCCGGGTTGTGCAGTGCAAGTCTGGAGTGTCTTCCGTCATGAAGCGGATTCCGTGGTTGAAGCTGTACTCGATGTAAGTTCCGTTGTTCCTAGCTCTCCAGCTTTACAATCTTTAAGAGATTGTTTGATACTAAGATACCATTCCATACAATTGATTTCTTGTATTTTTGATAGGGTTATTACATGTTCAAACTATCAAATCTTTAAGAGATTGTTTGATACTAAGATACCATTCCATACAATTGATTTCTTGTATTTTTGATAGGGTTATTACATGTTCAAACTATCAAATCTTTAAGAGATTGTTTGATACTAAGATACCATTCCATACAATTGATTTCTTGTATTTTTGATAGGGTTATTACATGTTCAAACTATCAAATCTTTAAGAGATTGTTTGATACTAAGATACCATTCCATACAATTGATTTCTTGTATTTTTGATAGGGTTATTACATGTTCAAACTATCAAATCTTTAAGAGATTGTTTGATACTAAGATACCATTCCATACAATTGATTTCTTGTATTTTTGATAGGGTTATTACATGTTCAAACTATCAAATCTTTAAGAGATTGTTTGATACTAAGATACCATTCCATACAATTGATTTCTTGTATTTTTGATAGGGTTATTACATGTTCAAACTATCAAATCTTTAAGAGATTGTTTGATACTAAGATACCATTCCATACAATTGATTTCTTGTATTTTTGATAGGGTTATTACATGTTCAAACTATCAAATTATATGACTTATGATAGGAAAGATATTATCGATCAATCATTATCCAACATGTGATGTCTGTGTTAGTTAAAGACAGACAATTATGAGCTATCTTCACCTTTGTCACATACATAGAAAAGAAACTAAATCGAGGTTATCAAAGATGATTAAAATTATCCCTCAAATATTCCTTCACTACCAAGTATAAAAGTTCATTTTTAATATAATCAAGAGATTACTTTTTTACCATTGGTAATTGTATTTATCTATCTTGGGTTACTAATTTGGGCATCGAAGAGACCAACTCGAAAAACCTCTCTCGACCCTAGACTTTTGTATAGGTGGCACTTAGGACAACCATATTGGGAGCTCGATGTCTCCACCTCGAAGGCACCTTGAACAATTTTGCGCACACAAGTGTGAATCACAATGCTCACCCTTGGAGAGTTGGATAGGGGGACTTGAGGTTTTGAAAAACTAAAGTTAATGACCCTATTGAATTTGAGGCAAGCTAGCGTGAAACTAGGAATGACCATATCAAGTTGTCAAGGTCATTTGACATAAAAATTATCACCTCGAAATAGTATAGGGGGTGCTGCTGCTAAGGATTTGACATATTGTAAACTTAAATAAGTTCCACCCGTGAGACATCCCTTGAGGTTACATTAGGGCGACTATCCTCTGAGCATCAAGCCTTGATATGCTGGTTAATATAATCAAGAGGTTACTTTTTTACCATTGGTAATTGTATTTATCTATCTTGGGTTACTAATTTGGGCATCGAAGAGACCAACTCGAAAAACCTCTCTCGACCCTAGACTTTTGTATAGGTGATCCGATGGAGTGAATGAAGGAGAACTTGTGAACTCCTCTCTAGCGGTGATCCACAAAGCAAGCCCAATGATGACGCTCCTCATATCGCTGTGGGATCTCCCTCTCCACGCGCATCGCAAGGCTACTAGAGCCAAGGAGGAGGAGGAGGGAGGCTAAGGAGAATAGGAGGGGCGACCTCCAACAGTTCTAACCTATGAACCATGAGGTTCCTCATATTTATAAAGGTGCAAGCAGCTTAACACTTATTGGATCATATCCTTATTAGATTTCTATCCAATTATCCAATTGGATCTCATTCAATTATCCAATTGGATCTTATCTATATGATCCAAACTAGAGCTCCGCAGATATTTCATATCCGCACCTTTACTCATCGCAATATCCACAATATGTGTATGACCCTCTAGGCCAGATACCGAGTTGGTCATGAGTTGATCATATCAGAACTCCTTCTGATATAGTGAATTATTATAGATCTCTATAATAATTCACTCGATTCATTGATTATGGACGTACTAGGCCACTACACCATAGTCCTCAGATGATACAAAGGAATCTAATCCATCGAATTTGTTTGTCCATAGTTACCATATATTTATAGTCACTCATCCATCTAATATCTCAGAGATCGTATATTGAGCATGGTAACGTTAGGCCCATACAGAATCTTGTTCGAGTCTCACTCTAATCGAATTCTCTAGGAAAACTTATTCTCTCTCAATTCGAATGACCTTGGACACGAATTTTGTTTGAACGAGAACACACAGAATATTCCTCTCGTGATACTAAGAGTGAACGATCATCTGTTGACACTCAATTGCCTTCGTAAGATTGGCTATCAATCTTGAGAACCGATTGTACCAAATTAGGAACTTCTAAACTTGTAAATCCAGCATCAAAGAATGAAATACTCATACAAGACAACTTTAGTGTCTCAAGTCTAAGGATCAAACATACAAATAGGACTATGGAATCGCGGTCTAACGTCAGATATTAATAACCATCCAACATTCCATGAACGGATCAATCAATGAACTTATTCTCTAATGAGCACCTGCAATATATATCTAATATCCTTATATGAGCGATTATGAGACCAACCACCTTTATCATATGGACGAGTATACAACGCATCATTCTATTCGGTTATCTCGATGTTCTTCTCGAGTAACATATGACTAGGATAATTTATGATCTATGTTTAAAAACGAATCAGTCTCATTATTGTGATCTCATCACGATCCGATTTCCATTGCACAGATCCAAGTATGTCACAATATACATCCAGATAATATATGATAAAATGCTAATAATAATGAGCAAAGAGATCATCATATTGTCGCAGGTGTCATCACTCACGTGATTGACTTGTAGAATACTTATAACTAACATGATCTTCCATGTCGCAGGTGTCATCATATTGTCGCAGGTGTCATCGATGTCAGTTGTCAAAAATAAATAAATATTTTTAAGGTATAAATACTATAAGTCTAGGAAAGAGTTCATTATTTTAAAAAGATTACACCAACTCGATTGGGCCTCTAAATCCAAGATGAGACATTGACCTACTAAAGTAGAAGACTGGTCGAGTGGATAAGCTCGATGATGCAATAAAGTAAATACACAAAGACTAAGTTAGGTAGACAAACTTAATGACTTAGTGAAGACCAATATAATGCAATAAGACAACGGAGTAAGCATCAAGGTGAAGTGACGAGTCAAAAGTCATCATTGAAAAGGACTTGGGTAGCTATTAAAACATTTTGATTTTCAAGGTACTCAGTGAATGTGGCTTCCTCAATTGCTACCTCAGGATACCTTATCTTAAAACAAGCTAAGGTGATATAGCATTTGTATTGATACAAGACGACCCCGACCTCTCCAAACCCTTCCTGAATCTGATAGAGGCCTTGTAGTCGATGATCATCAGTATCATGGCCCTCTCAGCCCTAGCTCTCTGCCTAGACTCTAAGTTTGCTCATTCAGGGTAGCCAACTACTCGATCACACTCATAACCCACTCATTGGTCGTAACAACTTGTCCAACAGGCTTTGAGTTATATGTCCACAACTGAGTCAAATTCTCAAGTTGTAGCAATTCGTCCTCTATGCTACGCTTGCTGTTTTGGACTATCTTCAATTGTTCGACATAATTAATGAGGCACTGCTCGACCTCTTCCAACTGCATCACTAGCTCGACTCATCGAGCCTCTACCTTAGTGACAAATGTTGAGTCTCTTCCGCATCCTCTCTCGAAGATTATCAATCAAAATGTTTTAAGAGACATTGGGAGAGAGGCCGGATTTAAGAGCCTCGTTTATCACAGCTTCGGTGTCGTACTTCCACCACTCCCCTGAAGTAGAAGGGATTGAGCAAATCATCGTTGGCATGATTGATGTGCACAACGTTGTTCTTACCCAGAATGACCACCTCCTCCTGGTGAGGTGAGGGGAAGGGATAGGGGACTCCGAGCTTGGGCAGGACGACTATGGCGCCGTGAAGGGTGGCGCGTAGCCACAGGACGTGGGCGTGCCAAAGCAGCGTGCCCCGCTGCCCCGTGAGAGTGAAGTTGTAGACGTAGTTATGGGCTGGTCGAATGGGGCACCGCGAGATGTAGGCTGGTCCGTCGGCCCACCCCGTGCCGGCGGTATGTGTTTGTGCGTGTGTGAGTAGGAGATCATGATCGAAGTGGGAACAACTGGAATGTGGCGGCTCACCAGTGGCTGGTAACGTTGTAGCGGACGTGGTTGACGACCTTGACGAGCACGGTGTCGCCCTCCCTCGCGGACAGAGTTGGCCCAGGGAATTGCCCGTTCACGGTGACCATGGGCTTGGTGGAGCAGAGCTGCGTCACATTCTTCATGACCACCTGCACAGGCCCAACCAAGGCAAGTCCTTTGATTACCCCAAACCTTCTTTTAATCTCGGCCAAGTCAAGCTATTTCGACTGAGCCTAACAATAAGTGTACTGCATGTCACCGGTCTCGCATACTTACGTCGAACTGGTAGTGCCGAGTCCGTCGTTCCGTGAAATCTGCGAGCAGGCACAGGGCAAACATCGAAGTCCAAACCCGGGCCTCCATGTCCCCTCTTCTTCTTTCTCGCTCTCTCCCTCTCTCTCTCTCAGTGGTAGAACTTTGTCTGCATGTAGTGACAGGCCAACACGTCCTTATAAACGGATGTGAGCTGCAGAGGATGAAAATTGCTCCCCACCTTGTCAATGAACATTGCTCCCCAGTCCATTTGCAGAGGATGAAAATGCCAAGATCATTCAAGCTGGAAAAAACACAATCCGAAAGCTTGAGGAAGCCAATGTCAGCGTCTCCGACACCAGAGAAGCCTTCTTAAATAAATAATAGTACTCCCTTGCTTGGCTTGTAGAAGATATTAGAGCAGCTGGAGAGTCTGGTACATGCCTTCACATAATTTGCCAAGATATTCAGACTGGTCATGGAAAAAAGAAGATTTTAGACAGATTGGGATAGCTAGATATATGCTTGTTCATGAGGAATTTGAAAGACAAAGGCATCTTCAGAAAGGGAAGAACGTAGAGGACTGACAAAAGATAAGATACACTATGAAAAGCAGTGAAGGATCAAATATTTATAAATGCGTATACCCTGTGCTAATGGCTTTGCTTGCTGCCATGATCTGCAATCCTCTTTTTGATAATTACGAGTTGCATTGGGTTGATAATGTGCGGGCTTGCTTTCTCGGTTCATATGGGAGAACAGCCTGCCATTGACGATTAATTTGATATCAGGATTGCGGTGCAGCATGTTGTGTGCTCAGAGTTGAAGATGAAATGATGCATGTAGATAATCCATAGAAAGAATATCTTGTAGTTTGCTACATACAAGCTAAAGTTGCTTTTGAATCCAGATATGATTCTGATGATACATTCCCGACTTTGTGCAACTGAACAAGCCCATCCAGCTCAGTCGGTAGAGTGCAAGGTTCTTACCCTTGTGACCATGGGTTTGAGCCCCATGGCGGGCGGTTTAGTCAATGTTTAAAACGGCTTTGTTGTTGGTGTTGAAAGTTGTGTAATTGAGTCACATTGAGTCACACACCCTGATGCTAAAGAAAAATATTGCAGCAACTTGAGCCAAGGAAAAGCAGAGATGGTGGCTAACTTGATGTGTCAGAAACTGGTCTCCGTATTAAGCTGCTAATGACAATGTTAGATTGGAGGTTAATTAATAGTTGGCATACATACAAGGTGAAGCCAAATAGTAGACTGTAAACTTGACCTACAAAAGGGAATATATCTCAGATAGAATAAGTCAAAATAATAACTTGCAGTATCCAAGAAGCTTTGGAAAATTCAGGTACCAAGTCTTTATAACCAACATTAAGAAGGATAGCTACATCATTAACATCAAAACCAAACACCCCACCCAATATATATACAATGAAAATATGAGAGGAAGGATATAAATGTGAAATGGGTGCAACATTGATGTCCAGAAAAAAGAGCCTACTATGCATTAAATAATGTATCAAAACTTATTCAGATTGTTAATATGGCCTCTAAGCATTATCATAACTTCCTTCCATGACATTGAATGAAAAGATTTTAGCTGTGGGACTATAGGAATGAATTCTGAGCATTTAAGCACTTCTGGGGTATTTCATGTAAATGTGACCTAACAGCAGAATAACAAAATAAACACAATAATAAGTTAACGAAGAGATAGAATGCTGACCATGAGGCAGAACTTCATAGTCATCATGTTTGAGCAGGACCTTCTTTCATCACTGCCCTAACAAGTATACTCCATGTAATGGTGGATGGGATTATGCCATGGCTCAAGGCATCATCCAACAACTGAACCGCTTCCGACGTCCTGTTATATGAACAAAGGCCTTTGAGAGCTATGTTGTAAGAGATGATGTCTGGCTCCAATCCAGCTTCTACCATCTCAATCCATACAGCCGATGCTTTTTCACAATCACCAGATTCATAAAGTCCATCCATGAGCGTATTATGGGTGACCAAGGTTGGCGTGCAGTTTCTTCGTTTCATCTCAGAATGAACACGTAAGGCTTCTTCCACTTTCCCAGCAGAACAAAGACCATGGATGATAATGTTGTGCATAATGACATCAGCTCCGTCTCCCATATCGAAAACTCTGTTCCAAATATCAAGAGCAGCATCAAGCTTCTTATCTCGACAAAGACCATCTATCAACGAGCTGTATGTGATCGTATCAGGTTTGAAGCCTTTCTCCATCATTTCCCTTGTAAACACAGAAGCTTCAAAGAACCTTTCTGCTTTACACAGACCACCGATAAGGGCGTTGTATGTCACAATAGTAGGAGAGCAACCACTGCTTTGCATCTGATTGAAAAACTGGATGGCTTCTGAGATCTTAGATACTCTGCAGAAGCCACTTATAAGGGCATTGTAAGTTTGCGAGTTTGGTCTGCAACCACATTTAGCCATTTGATTGTAAACGCAAATAGCTTCATCGATTCTCTTGTCTTTACAGAGAGCATCTAACATAGATGTGTATCCAAAGACATCCAAAATCTTATCTTCACCTTCTTCTGCCTTCTTCAGTACTTGCAATGCCTTGTTAATGTACCCATTCTCACATAACCCATGTATCAAAACACCATAGGTAACTGAATCTGGACGCAAAGCCTTATGTTGCTGCTGCTGCAACTGTTCCCAGAGGATGATAGCATCTTCTACCCTACCATTCTCAAAGAGGCCTCTAATCAGAATGTTGTAACTGACAGTGTTACAGTGCCCTGCACTTTGCATTGATTCCCACAGCTTCGAAGACTCCTCCAACCTCCCTGCTCTGCAGAAGCCATTAAGCAGAGAATTGCAGGTGACAGTGTCAAGAACAAACCCATTCTTCATCATCTCTGTGTAGACTCGTGATGCCCCATCCACATTCCCGGACTCACATAATCCATGAATCAGAATTCCATAGGTGAAGGAATCAGGACGGTGGCCGTTCGCCACCATTCGACCCCACAGCTCCATCACCTCATTGAACTTGCCGAGCTTGCATAGACCATTCAACATCACATTATAGGTCGCCACGGTCGGACTAACTGCCCTGTCGCTCACCATTCGATTCCACATCTCCATAGCCTTGTCGAGTTCATCATTCTTCAAGAACCCATCGATCAGGACATTGTAGCATACAACGTCCGCAGCCACCTTCCTATCGTACATTTCATCGAAGACCTCGAGTGCTTTGTCCAAATTACCTCTTTTGATCAGGGCACACATAAGGGTGCTGTAGGTGACGCGGTTGGGCTCGATACCGCCAGACCGGATCGTTTGGAGCAGCTCCAGCGCCCGGTCGAGCTGTTCGCGAGCACAGAGGCCTCGGATGAGGATGTTGTAGGTCTGGAGGTTGGGGCGGACGCGAGCGCGGGCGGAGAAAAAGGCGAAGAAAGACTCGGCCTCATCCCAGCGGCGCGCGCGGACGAAGGCGTCGAGTAGGGCGTTGTGGGAGCGGACGCCGGGCGTGCAGCGGAAGATGTCGGGGAGGGAGCGGAAGGTGCGGAGGGCCTCGTCGGGCATGAGAGCGCGGGAGAATGCCTTGAGGGCGACGAGGGCCGCCGCCTCGGAGAAGCGGGGGCAACGGGGGGGGTGGCGGAGGAAGGAGGCGGAGACAGCACGGAGGAGGCGGAAGAGTAGGGAAGGGGAGGGGCATGAGAAGGGATGGTGGGCGGCAAGGGAGTCAAGGTGGGAAAGGGCGGCGACGGGGTCCTTGTGCGCTTTGAGCTCGATGAGTTCGACGAGATGGCGGAGGCGGGAAGCGCAGGCTGGAGGTTCGCCCGCCGCCATCGGGACCGCTCCGCTGCCGGTCTCGTCACCCAAGACTCGAATCGTTGCGTACAACAATGCGTAAAAGGTTTGAATCAAAGAAATGAAACGGACATGCACGAATCTCAACAGAGGCCTTTAAGATCGTGCCCACAGGATCAGGAATCATGTAGGAGGCATCGAGATTCCCGAGACTACTTGATGGACGGCCAGATATCTGCGGTAGGACTCGTTATTAGTTTGATACGATTTCGTGCTTTGGGTCGTACCACCACCGCCCCAAGGTCAATCCAGTAAATTCAACCAACATCCTTATTTTAAGGCCAAAGCCACGGGGACAACATGGTAAAATCGTCTGCAACGACGCCCAATGGGCAAAACAAGGCCAGAGACATTGCGGCCTTTTTATTTAACACGGAACCAACGGGTATCGACCGGAATATTGCAACCAAGAATTAGGTGTTATTGTCCTTTCAATCACACTAAAGAAACCCCATGTATTACCGTTCTTTGTATTGTTTGGATTCCACCAACACAGCCTCTAAAAGGTTCCGAAGACGACCGCCCGAATTCTTGCCCTCGTAGCATTTCTTTATTAGCGCCTCCTAATTTCTCATGTGCCCCTCATAATACCAGCTCATAAGGTTCGAAGGGTCTCTTCGCTCCCCCAAATTCCTCGGCCGCTGTGTGCATGCCCTGTGAGTCTTTCCTCTCCTTAGCCATATTTGTATTATTGCTGTTAATAATACTCGGTTTCCCCTTCTCTCTTCCCACTTCGACGCCCAAAAATTACATGCTTCTCTACGGTTTGACTGGTATTTTCTTCTCCCCCTTCTTTTTCGGTTCTTAGGTTACGGAAGACATGTCTCTCTGTAGAGCTTAGCTTGTCTAAATCAAACGATTAAATGTAACCCTCATGCTGGATTTCCTTTAATTTCCATGCCCACCCAGGCTTTATTATTCCTCCAAACAAAACCCTAATTGCTCCGGTAGCCTTTCGGACATGAGTTCCGAGGCCTTATCCCGATTAATGTGGCTGTGGATGTCCCCCAATTCGGTCATACGCTTTCCGATCGGTAAACGCAGATGTCGTGTAACATTGATGTAGAGAGGAAAGAATACTTCTCTATTTTTTTAATTGCTAAAGGAATCATGAACAAAAGGCTGTGTGGAATATGGTTCGATGTCTTCTTCTGTAATGGATTGTGGATATAGTGGTCTGCCGAGGCGGAAGCAGACTCCTTATTTCTTGTCCTCAATTGGCCTGTCAGGTGTCTGCTGAAATGAAAAAATAGGCGCCAACTTCTTCAACTCGGGCGGTCTCTCCATAAATCGATCTCCCCCGACCTCGCGGTCTCTCCCTCTCTCACTCTCTCCATCCATCTCTTCTTCCATCGGTAGCCCCGTGCGAGCGGAGGCGGGCGACGTGTAGTCCCGATGACCAGCTTATCGTTTTGCGACGACGGCGTCACCCTCGACCCTCTCCTAATCCCGACGGAGGAGGACAAAGAAGAGAAGAAAGAAGGGCTTGGCGGCATCTTCTTCCGTCGCATCCCCGTCGCCTCGACCGCCTTCTCGACTACCCCGGAGTTCCACCAGTTCCTCCCCATTCCGTCTCCCGAGTCGGAATCGCTCCCCCGCTCGCATCTTCCCGACGCGTCGGATCCGATTTCGTTCACCGCGGACGAGGGCGGCCTGTACGATGCCGACGTCGCTGTCAGGCAGTCGGACGAGAGGATGGCCGGTCGCGAAGGGGACGCGAGCCCTTCCGGGTCAAGAAAGACTACTAGATCGGAACTCGTCGGCATGATGGCGCTGCTGAGAGGCATGGCTATGGATCCTCGTAACCGGTCGATGGCGGCGGCTGAGGAAGAGTGGTTGGAGACGCAGGCATTGAGAGCTCGGGAGACTTTGTTTCAGACCTTGGATGATGCGACTAGGAGGAGCGAGTTTCCTCCTCCTCCCGAGGTAACTGTTTGCTGATGTTGCTCCTTTTCCGATTCCCGTTGTTTTAGTATGAACAGGATGTAGACTATTTCTCTTATTGTTCCTTGTAGAAAGCATGCATTAGATTACTACATTTGCTGGGTAACCAATTTCGGAATCTGCTTTTCTTATCTTTCATTATGATCCTCTGATATTTATGGTGTCATGTAATACAACGGACATAAACACCACAGAGGATCTACGAGTGATGGCTCTGTTCTGAAGATCTCAATTGTAGTCGTTTCATTCACGAAACTGAGTAATGACCAGAAAAGTCCATGTTAGGACCGATTAGCAGATGACCTGTGTAGCCTTTTTATTTGGTTGAAACAGATCTTATTGACACAATTGAGTTAATTGCTAATCACTTCAAATGATATTCTCTTGGGAATTAAATAACCAACTGTGGTTAAGTTAGTGTGTATTTTTAGTCATCCTATCGTACTATTCCGTAGATGGTAGTCTTTCTTGGAAAACTAACTGTGGTTAAGTTAGTGTGTATTTTTAGTCGTCCTATCGTACTATTCTGTAGACCGTAGCTAAAAGACAAGCACTTCAGATGGTAGTCTTTCTTGGAAAACCGAGTGACTTGTCAAGCATGAAAATTGTTTTTCTAGGTTTTATCTCATTACCAACTTTATTAGATGGTATAAGTGAAGTCAGTGTAAGACATGGATTACATGGACTTGCAGCAACAAGGACTAAGAAAGTATGTTTTTGACTGGATTTATGGTTATGGGTTATGTCATTACCTACAAGTTCTGTAAAACCTGGATTTGTCTATGACAAGTTTTCCCTTTGAACTTTTGACACTTTAGCATTATATTCTTATACTTGGGTTATTCTTTGTCATTGTCATCAGCATCTTTGTTTATCTTTTGAATAGGTCAAGGTGCTTAGATGTTGTACTTCTGGTATGACCATGGTCCTAGTTCGATGTCAGTATGTTTGTTACTCCATATCTGTTAATTCTTTATGCACCACCGTATCCATTAGTTGCTTATGCTAATTCGAGGACGAGTGCATCATGTCTGTGCTTTTGTACTTTGTTTATTGTCAAGCAGGTCTTAATTTTGTTTGTAACCGCCGGTCAGTATGTTGGTTTTGTTGGGTTCATTATCTTGTCTTCTCACTTGTTTAAACTAAGAAGCCCTTCTTGTGTTTCTTACGAAGTTAATGCTTTGAGCATGATCTTTTTCGAAACATCTTTCTTTATAAGAATAATGGTATACTTTTTTAGGTTTTGGGAAACTAAAAGAAAAGGTCTCCCCCCACTCAAATTGATAACTAAAACCATGATTTGATATGGTTATTTACTAGGAATAATTAATCTTAAGATGGAATCCCTACATTTATCGACTTTGGAACACCGGAAGAATGTCACCATTTCCTCAGAATGCTTCTTTAAGTACTAAAGACCTATTTGGATCAGATTATTTTACAGGAATTAGTCCTCCATGTATATAGTACAGGGAGCAATAAGCTCTGAAAGATTTACTTTGCTGGAAGTTTTGTCTAATGTTTATAAAAGATTATCTTTGATGGAGAAATGGTATTGCACAAATGCAAGATGTATCTTCTATTTTTTAAAAAAAAAAATTAAAATAAATTTTCATTACAACAAATGGCATACATGATGCTCAGACGTGGACTCGAATTTGAGATCTATCACTTGTGCAACAACACACTAACCAATCCAGATGTATCTTCTATTGTTATTTAAATAAATCATAAAATTCTCTTTTATCCTTTTTGTTTGTTTACTTTTTATGATTATCTATCTTCGACATGAAAAAGGAGATGAACCATGTACACAGATATTCAATATATATGGAATGTGTAAAGTTGTTAAACTAAGACCACTTACAATTGTTGTATGATCTAATTTCTCAGCTGGTAAGTTGACTTCCCAAAGTTCATTTAGAACAAATCCGAAGTAATCTGGACATTGACAGCCATGTTTTACAACTTGACTCGTGCATATGTCTACATTGTGTCCGAAAAGGAAAAGAAATATATGGAAAACATATCCTCATATTTTATGTGATATACATATATATATATAATGTTTCCAGTTGTATGCCTGTAAGGAGCATGTAAGAGCATGTATATCCATGCCTGACCTAGACCGAAGACTATGTGGTTGGACGTGTGTCTAAGTTTAGGTTCATTTGCGGGTTCCGAATAGTGGTAAAAGAAAATGCACAGACCTGCACATGACCAACTTATATTTTACTTATTTTTTTAATGTAATATACAATATAAATTATATATTTATCTATGTGTTCATTGACTTTTATTAATCTTGGCAGAACTTGATTGGTTTTATGCTTCTATTGACGTTCTCTTTAAAATTTTGTGGTGTATCCAAATTATTAGGTGTTTTTGTTTTTATGATAATTTTCTTTTATTTCTTGTTTTTTGGGAAAATTTTCATTGTTTAATTTCTTTTATTCTTTTGATTGTATATGCTACTACATCCTTTTACCTTATGAATTAGTTGATTCTTGAAACGTAAGCTCTAAACTGACTTGAAATTGGCCTGGATTCATTCACCCACTCCAATGGGGAGGTGGACATCCAAATTTTACCTTTGCTTGGTCTGGGTGTGGGTCCAGAATAGGTGGTAACCGAACTTGACCTTGTCCAAGATTCACGTGTAGTGAATAGCATAAGATCGATTTGCTTTGCACAAGAGTCAGATTTATGCAAGCCTAAGTTCTAGACTTGGGCATGAGAGAGACGTTGTTTCAAGGCCCTTTGTTTGGCTGAAGTGCCTTGCAGTTCTCATTATTAAAGATTTCTCTGTCTACTGGAATTTTCTGATCCTGGTGAGCAATCAGGTATCTTTCGTGGCATGTTTCCATTTGCTTCTGTTTATTATCTTCTGTAATATATGAATCCTTGGCTTGCTCTCTGCTTTCCTACTTTAGATATTTTGTATTGTAATTCAATTTAGTCCTCTTGAAGTCACATATTTATGAGAAACTAAAATCTGTCTTAATTGTCAATTCCTGGCTATGAATTTTACTGCAAAATCTTCTGGTCATATAAAACACTAAAATATCATTTGCTTGTTCTTTGTTTTATCACAGTAGTAAATTGTCTGTTGTTTTTGGAAAAAAATTCTTTGTTCACAGTTCATGAATTCTTGAGTTCTCAATGTTATTAGTGTTTTTCTTGGTTGGTGCCATCATCAACTGAATTGTTTCAAATTTCAGAGAAAGCTAAGAACTGGCAGAGTTTCCACTGAAGGATCACAGAAGAAGAACAGTGGGAAGCTTGGTTCTGTTGAGGTGCCAACTCAGCCAAAACGGAGGTCTGAAAGGATCGCTCAGAATGCAAACCAAAGTATACGTCATCTTTGCACCCGCAGGCAACGCATTGGATTCGGGTCAAACTTCCAAGCAGATGTGCCTGATTGGACATCCCCACCCAGTGAAACAGATGTTTCTAATTATAAGGAGGACTTGAATACCTTGAAGTGGTTGGGTACTCGAATTTGGCCAGCAGAAGGGGATGACAGGAAAACTTGTGATTTAGTTATTGGGAAAGGAAAGCTAAATTATTGTGCCTGTTCCTTTCCAGGATCTGTAGTCTGCATAAGGTCTCATGTGAGTGAAGCCCGACTTAAACTTAAGGATGATCTGGGTCAAGCTTTCTTTGCTTGGGGCTTTGATGGTATGGGTGAAGAAGTTTCACAGTTATGGACAAATGAGGAACAGATGAGCTTTGATGCACTTAAGAGACTAAAAAATGAATCAGGATATAACTGTTTCTGGGAAGTTGCCTCGAAGTACTTCATCTCCAGAAGTAGACGAGATCTTATAAATTATTACTTCAATGTATATCTTCTGCGACGAACAAGCAATCAAAGTAGATTGACACCTGAGCATATCAACACAGATGAAGAGGATAATGAACACAGTGAAGATGCCAGAAGGATGAAAAGAATAATGATAAAGAAAAAGGCAAAACTGGTGAGGAATCATGATCAAGATTCTTCAGGTGTTAATAGGGTAAAGTCCTTTACCTTAGCAGCCTAATATTTGTTCCTGCATTCAATTTGAAGGCTTATACATGTGTAGAGAGAGAGAGAGAGAGAGAGAGTAGCTCTTCTCGGGCTACTTGATGCTTAGCCAGTTTTTAAGATCTTTTAAAACTCATACTGGATATTTAAAATTTGATTTCTACCCATTGAAGTTGATCTACCTCCTCTAGTGTTTCTCCATATAAGGTACTATCATATTTGAAATTCACTGTCCCATTCATCAGCTTGTTCAAAAATCAACAGTCTAAAAATCATGTTATTTCATTTAGTTTTTGTCCCATCTAATGGAAAATAAATGTACATGAACTATCATAATATTTCACATGGGAGAATCAAATTAGCAGTTGAAACCTTGAATTTTCAGTTTGATGATTAATTTTTGACATGATGAAATCTCATAATTCTACAATGTCCATGCACACTCTGATTGTGTCGGAAATGAATAAAAAATTGAGCTTGTAAGGTGTGATGACAACCCAACTGTGGAGTGTGATGTCCTCCTATGGTTATATTTTTTACCATAGGTCTCAAAAGGTAAAGAAATCTTAATATAGCATTATCTGTTTCAATATTATTTTTCCTAGCATGGTAAAGGAGAGGAGCCCCAAGGCCATGAGTAAGTTTTGCAGGCTTTTCTAGAAAAACCCAAGTGCTTTGTCCCAGATGAGAAGCTAAGATGATTGTCAATAACCTTCAAGTTTAATGATTTTGGATGTTAAGTTGGCATCCATTTAGTAGTCTTTTGGAATTTTCTGGTATGCAGGTCAATTGAACATAAGTAACAGCAAGATAAGTATCTTAACTCCACTTTCGGAGGTTTTTGAATTTTATTTGGTCATTCTGTTAGCTGAGTTAATATATACTAAGTATGTTTAGGCAAATTGCTCATGATGTTAGACTTTTCAGTCTTTTGTAGCATTAGCTATTATGTGGCATGCAATCCTCCTTATATTTGATACTGTGGTACTAATGATTCAGTATATCATTTTGGTTTTCAACCGAGAAGGTTATATCTCTATTCGTAGAATTGATTCAGTAACTTATTTTTCCTTTTTAAGGGAAACCCTTCTGTAAAGTTTTGAGCCTCTTTCATTTTGTGTTTTCCTTGTTGCAACAATTCTTTCCGGAAAGAAACTTCTCTGGTGGACTTTGATCTCTTACACATGCAACTAACACTAGTGAAAATGTTAAGACTAATGCTGTGAATTTTCTAGTGACTGACAGATGGACTCAAAACCTTTTTGTATTTTTTTTGCCTTCGCCTCTTGGTATACACGAGCTTAATATATTGTATGATTGAAGTGTAACCGTGATTGAAGCGTACTGCTTATCTCATTCTTTGTTATTCTTGTAAGGTCATATTGCTCGCTCTGTTAGCAAATAGTAAGCTGAGATGATGATTCTAATGGCTGACCGTTTTGGCCAAGAAAAATGCTAAATGAGAGAAAAAAAGGTTGGAAATTTTGTTTTCGACTTTGCAGCCTTATTTGAATTGAATTGGATTCTAATGAGTTCTAATCAGGCTTGAAACAAATTTGAGTAACAGTAAGTATATGCGTCCGATTTGGATTCTGAGTTTGAAGTTCTTGAATGGTTAGTCAAATTTAGATTCAAATAGGATGGAATTTATAGATATTTATCCATTGTTATTCGAATCGTAAATGATAACAATAGTGGTCGAATCATTTGCTGTATCTTAGTTGACCTATTTGAATCATGAATGCATTTTAATCAGGTTTGGTATGAGATTAATAGGAAAATAAGTATTGGAGTTCATGTATTTAGCTCGTTGGAATGGGATGAAATGAAATTAATGGGTAATAACAACGTCATTATCATTGGAGGTCTCAAAGTTGACGGTAATTCATTGTTTGGACTCTTTTACTTCATTTCGTTTGACCAAATTAAAAACAATTCCTCGTTTTTTAAAAATACTTTTTTCTTATAAAAATGATAGGATTATTTCCTAAAAAAAATCCTCTTTTTTTCGGTTTTACTACAAATATTGTTTGTTTATCTATTTTGCCACAGATTTTTCTTTTTCAAATCCCCTCGAAGGTGATTGGTCCAATTATACAACCCTTTGGTTTGGTTCGAGAGATAAAAATAGATGGAGCGAAATTGAGAGAGTGAGAAATGAACCCATAATATTTTAGAGATAATATCAAAATTTGAATATCAAGAATACTGTATACAAAAAATAAAGAAAAGAATATTCTTTGATAAGCCAAAAAACAATTTTCCAAGTAAATTTGCGAAACAAGAAATATTTTCTGTTTTATGTTATTGAATCAGCACAAAGCATCACAAAATGTTTCTAGTAAATTTGAAAACCCCGCCCAATTCACCCCGCCCCTACCCCTATATAAAGGTCGATGAGCCGGACCATCCTTCTGTTGTCTCTCTCTCTCTCGGGAAGGTCTCGAGGGCGGCCTCGCGGAGCAGTTCCTCGCTTCGCAAGCTTCTCTCTCATCCCGTTGGGGTTTCGTCCGAGAACGACGCTTCCGGCGAGTTCTTGGAGGAACACGAACCGCGGAGGCCGAGCTTCTTTGAGTTCCTCACGTTCTTTGCTTCGCAAACTCCCGTTGCGGTTCCGGCGAGTTCTTGGAAGAACAAGCCGCGGATCCGACTCTCGTTTCCTCCCGCTACGGTTTCATCCAAGAACGGCTCTCCTGCGAGTTCTTGAACCGGGAACCGCAGAGCCCGAGCTTCTTCTAATTCTTCGCGTCCGAGAGGGCTCGATCTCCTCCAGCTAGGGCCCAAGGACGGGCTTCAGGGGTTATCCTTGAAGAGAACGAGCCATGGAGCCCGAGCTTCTTCGAATTCGTCACGTCTTCTCGAATTCCTTCGCTTCGGACGCCCTTCTCTCATTCCGAACATGGTTTCGTCCAACAACGGGCGATTCGGGCGAGTTCTTGGAAGAGAACGAGCCACCGGCCTCAAGCTTCTTGGAAATCCTCTCGTCCGAGAGGGCGAAGGTCTCGGCGCTGGGGTCAGCCTTGGCCCTCTGACATGCCGATCGAATGCCTTCCGCGGCCCATGGGTGGATCGAGTCCTTCGCCAGCATGGTCTAGGTAACTTCTTTCCTCCTCTGTTTCAAGATAAATGGAATTAGGGTTTAGGAATCCTCTGGAAGTTGAGGGGGTCAACATGAGGCGAACTATAGTACCAAGAAACAGTGTTACGCTCGACATGCCTGATTTGCTTCATAAATATAATCTTAATCATTCACCAATGCCATATATCATTTATATGAAATTTCATGAATCTCATGTCCTTGTTAACTTGTTTGTGATATTGAACAATTTTATCGGATAATGAGCATCTGCACAATAAAGAAAAATTGATATGATTTACTATTCTTCTATTCTACTCTTTTTGGTTCAGTGACCAAAGTGTTGCAGCCTGTAATGTATGACTTATTTTGTGTGATTCTGAACTAATTTTCTGGGGATAATAGTATATGTAATATCTATAGCTGTAATACTTCTAATGAATGAAGCCCCTGATTATTATTATTATTCCAAAAATGAAGTTGATATGCCAAGGCCCGTCTTTAAAGTTATTATTCTTCCTAAAGATTATATGGCTATCGGCTAATGTTTTTTCCTTGATATCATCTCGTTTTCTAGACCTGTATCAGTTTCTTAGTATCTTCATATAGTTCCATTTAATGATGGCAAGCTAGCTTGACGTATCCATACAATGTCTTAGCCAAGAAGGAGAGGGGTTATTGAGGTACGATCCATAAGTTACAGGCTTATTTTACTTTTGTTTTTCTGTTCCATAAACTTTATGCTAACTGTTCAGTTCCCATATTGTACTTATCTTCAAGTACTTGCACTTTATGTGGCTGCAAGAAAGTAAAGTTCTCGTTGTCTAAACAGTCGGAAGCACTGGAAACATGGATGCTTGGTCATTTGCAGCAGCAGCAGCTCAGGTCGACGTTAGCAAGTAAGTATGACGTTTTTTTTTTTGCAGTTGAAATCTTCATGATCCATGCAATTATGAATTTCCTTTTGGCACAATGTGCCAAAAGATACTCTCACCCCTGCTCGCCCGAGTCGACGATGACTCGGTTAACCTCTTCACGTCGGTTGTTTCCTCAAGGTGGTCGCTCGTTATGTACTTAAGGTGGTCTCGCTCAAAGGTAGTTGTGTCTTCAAGTTAGCATCATTAAATTGGTCTCACCTTTAAGACATTTTCAAAACAATCATGTTTTCAAATTGATCGTACCT
Organism: Musa itinerans; assembly: GCA_001649415.1. NCBI lineage: Eukaryota > Viridiplantae > Streptophyta > Magnoliopsida > Zingiberales > Musaceae > Musa > Musa itinerans. Next base: position 900,281 of record LVTN01000015.1, on the reverse strand, counting down.
TGAAGACCAATGTCTTTAAGAAGGCCGCATCATCAACTTATATCTTTAAGAAGGTCGCATCGTTAGTTACGTTGTCAAATCGTCTTTGTTGTTAAATTGATTGCGTCCTTAAGACGGTCGCATTGTTAATGCGATTGTACCCCTCAAAACTATCGTTTTCTTAAATCACGCATGCCTTTAATATGACTACACCATCAAATCGATCACACCTCTGGGACGTCTTCAAGTTGGCCTCGTGTTTATATCATCCTTACATCGTTCTTAAGTCGACCACAGCTTTGTGTCCGCTGCACCGTACCTTCGAGTCAGCCGAAGCTCAAGTTGATTGAGCGGGATGCTACCTGACCTTTTCATGTTGGGAGTAAGTCGCTTGTTGCAAGAAGATGACTGTAATTGGATGCCATTGAAACACAACCTGGTGGTAAAATCTTTTCCTTGGAGAGTTTTCCATCTCTATTACCAGACCGTACATGCTTTGACGTCAATATTAATAATTAAACTATAATAAGCGTTGGTCAGTCATGATCACACAAATTTGACTAGAGCCCGTTCCACTTTGGTCGGGTCAACCTACGCCTAATCAAACCCGACCTATCTTGTTCGGGTCAGCCCATGACTGATTAAAATCAGCCTACCATGATTAGGTCAGCCCAAACCCGACTCAAGCTTAACCGGACACGCACGATGTATCTATTCGCTTCCTCGGACATCCACTCAAGACATCAGCATAGCAAATCCTACCTCTCTCTCTCTCTCTCTCTCTCTCTCTCTCTCTATATATATATATATATATATA
>LVTN01000015.1:873415-898415 GCA_001649415.1 Musa itinerans | reverse complement strand
TTCCCGCTATCGCCCATCCTTTGGCAGAAGAATCGTCGGAGATCGCGTCCAATATCGCCTACCATGCTCGCTATAGCCCTCACTTTTCCCCTCTCAAGTTCGATCCAGAGCAAGCTTATTATGCCACCGCAGAAAGCGTTCTTGATCTCCTGATTCAGGTGAGCCCTTAGGGGACTGGTACTCATCATCCTTGAGTTTGCTGATCATCTGGTGGTACGGTTTGCAGAGGTGGAACGAGACTTACCTCCATTTTCACAGAATTGACCCCAAGCAGACATATTACTTGTCGATGGAGTACCTACAGGGTCGTGCTCTGACTAACGCCATCGGAAACCTTGGAGCGTCGGGTGCATATGCTGACGCTTTAAATAAATTGGGTCACGAACTTGAAGAAATTGTTGAACAGGTACTATATCTCCTCAGTCAGTCCTCACATTCTTGTCAATCCTTAGGCCGTCTTAATATTGGAGAGGTGTTACAATAAAGAAACATAAACAAGATGAAAGAGAGAGAGAGAGAGAGAGAGAGAGAGAGAGAGAGAGAGACCGGAGAATGAAATCACGAAGAGGAGGGATGCTATGGGATGCCATGCGGTTTAGATTCTTAATCACAACCTGAGATTTCCATTTAACGTATCTACATGTTATAGTGACATAAATAGGCTCCCACTCCTGTTATTCTCAATTCTGAAGAATCTTAATCATTTAAAACTTATTTTTTAACTCATGTTTTTCAGGAATTTGCAACTATCAATCATGGACAAAGTTCAGATAATTGTTAGTGGCATCATCTAAACCCAATTCTTTTAGAAATTAATAAGTAAATGCTATTTTTCAGCAACATCATCTGCACATCTAAAATCTAATTGAAGTTCTATTTACGCAATATGCAATTGGGAATTCTGTTGATGGAAACTATGAAATTTACTCATCTACAGCAGGAATGAAGAAAGATGAGTAATATAACCCTCTTGGAGACCCAAGGTGAAGGGACAGAGAGGAATGCATTTCTCTGACAGCAGCTACTATAGAATTTCTTGGAAAGACTATAGTTATGTAACATTGTAGTCATGATACTGGATTTCTCAATTTCGAAGCATATAATCTATATGGCAATCTATAGTAGAGGTCCATCTGGATATAAGACATGGCTTTACCTTGCAAATATTTTAGAAGAAAGAAGACATCGAGTATATGCATCAGGAAAGTTTCTGTCAACAGTTGGCTATTTCTATTCAATCTACAATATGCTTAAACCTAGAAGTAAAGAAGTAAAGAACAACATCAAGCTCCTTTAACTTTCAATGATTATCTTCTCTTGAATTGATGCTCAAAGTGAGCTTTATTATTTTACATATAAAGCATGTTGAAAGCAACTTCCCTTGGTGATACTGCAACTTTCTTTTACTGTTTTCCTATCATCTTATTCCTACTTCTTTAATGTGAATGTTTTAGTATATTCATTTATTCCAATCATCAATCCCTGACATTTTGAACATGCTACCAAGAATCTACCATGGATATGTGTTTCCATGCAGTAATTGTTTTCAATTTTTTGAGTAATTTATGGAAAATGTTGCTGTTGTATGCTTCCAGTGGCAAAGAATTTACTTGTTTATGTTTGAAGACCATACCTTTGTTAGTGTCCTTGTTATCATTTTCTGCTGTCATGTAGAACTTTATATATTGACAATTATCATCATGGATGAAAATTTCACAGAGACTGTATCAAGGCACTGGTATGTCGTCATTATTTTATCTTGGAAATTACATACAACATGCCTTTGCAGGAGAAAGATGCAGCATTGGGAAATGGAGGTTTGGGAAGACTTGCATCTTGCTTTCTAGATTCAATGGCAACATTAAACTTACCCGCTTGGGGTTATGGTCTACGATATAGATATGGCTTATTTAAGCAACGGATCTCTAAGGAGGGCCAAGAAGAGGTAGCTGAAGATTGGCTTGAGGTACTTTTTGCTCTTATAGCTCTTTGTATTTTTTACTACTATAAAAGACCGTTATGAAAAAACTGGTGTCTGTTGATGTTCACTTTGACAGAAGTTCAGTCCATGGGAGGTTGTCAGGCATGATGTTGTGTATCCTATCAGATTTTTTGGCCATGTCGAGATCTCCCCCACAGGATCGTAAGTGCATTTACTTTGGCACTTTGTGACATTATAAGTTTGATAGTCAGAAAACTATTTTCTGCCTTTTCATGCCTAACTGGACACTAGGAGATATTAAACCCTTTCTTTGTTGGTAATAACTGCTGAATCAAATAATATGTTCATCATAAAGAAAGACTAACAATCTTTAACAGATTTTCAACTGTCCATTAAAAACCCAGATAAATTATCTAGAAAAATGCATTTGGTGTAAAATAGTTACATATTATTATTATAAAGAGAGGACAATTCAAAGGTGCTGTTGTAGTGTACCAGGAGTTGGTCTCAGTTTGCACATGTACGAGACATTGTTTCTCTGAAGCAGTTAAAAGTGAAGCTACAATTGCTACTTGCTACTTTGTTGTTTCTTAAATGATCTGTAGGCATATGCACAAGCAGTTTGCTTACTTTGAGAATTATGGCCCTTTGATGTCATTATTTCATTTGCTTCTTATTCAAAAATACATCAAGGTTATGATGAACGTTGAGTGGGCTTGCATGGTCAATATGGAGTGCATAAAGGAGGCACAAATTGAATTTTGAATTGAGTTTGCAGATTGTTGAGATGAAGCATGGAATTTATTTTGTTGAATTTTTTAGAGAGCTCTTTCTATCTACCGATCTATGCCCTTCTTTTTTGGTGTCCAACAAAGAAACACTGGTATCTGTCACTGATGTGCTTATATTTTTCTTGCCATTTTTAAGTCGCAAATGGGTTGGAGGAGAGATAATACAGGCATTGGCATATGATGTACCAATACCTGGATACAAGACAAAAAATACTATTAGTCTTCGCCTTTGGGAAGCAAAGGCTAGTGCTGAAGACTTCGATTTGTTTCAGTTTAACGAGGGACAATATGAATCAGCTTCTCAGCTTCACTCAAGAGCACAGCAGGTATAACTTTTATTATCTGTACAAAAGTCACCAATATAGACTGGATAGTGTGGCCTCATCATCTTAAGCTAAATTAAGTTTTACATGTTATCAGAAAAACCCCAAGGCCTATGAGCTTGTCCAGGCGAATTACATATTTCATATGTTTCTTTTCAAATGATATATGTTGGTTATTCTTTGTGGTTTTTTTGCATACATTTATGATAGTAAGCTCTCTGGGGCTTTAAGCTATACATAAATAGATTTTCATCAGCAGTTCTTTAAGATTAAGTAGTTTAAAGGGATTTGGTCGCTGCAACATCTAATCATTTGAAATTATGAAAAAGTTAGTTGGTGTTAGTTGCATCAAGTTATAGTTAACACTTGAGAAGGCCTTGACCAGTTTAATTTGGTTGCAGATATGTGCAGTTTTGTACCCCGGTGATGCTACGGAAAACGGGAAAATATTGCGACTGAAGCAACAATTTTTCCTCTGCAGTGCATCATTACAGGTTTGTTAAATATAACAGCTTGATCCATAGTATTCTTTGATTAGGTGCCATCTAATGTAAATCATTGAGACTTTGGTTTTATTGCTTTATCATGCATGACTCACTGACATTCATTGTCGTATGTTCTGCCAGTGACATGCAGGGAATGACAAGGTTCTTGTCTCCACCATTTTAATGGGTGGTAGATACACTGGAATAGATATACTCTTGCACACTGTAGGTTAATGAAGACATATAGTAGATAGTGAATCTTGTGTGTCATTTTGCTCATAAATGAATAAGTGGGCTGCATACACTTCGAGTTTTAGTGATGACCAGGGGTGACACACCCACCTCTGCAATCGTGTAGGTTGATTCTTGGAGAACTTATCTTGGTTCTAGCACATTGAAAATAGGAAAATACTATATTTACAGAAGAATGTTCATGTTGTTCCATTAGTTTGCATTTTGCTTATAGGCTAATTGCCTTGAAGTTACTGTGGTTGTATGAGGTTACCAAATCCACTTTGCAATTCTGTCTGCTTCCTTGATACCACTTTGGTGAACTATGCAAATACCAAACAAAATTTGCAGGACATCATAATGAGATTTAAGGAGAGGAGGTCAGGGAACATGGCGTGGAAGTGGTCTGAATTCCCCAGCAAGGTTGCTGTTCAACTGAATGATACTCACCCAACACTTGCAATACCAGAACTGATGAGATTGCTCATGGATGATGAGGGACTCGGCTGGGATGAGGCGTGGGATGTGACAACAAGGTGTGTTTAGTAATTTCCTTTATGTTACAACAAGGTGTTGTAAAGCTTTTGCCATGATGTTTTGCTTGACCTAGATTTTCTTCAAAATTTTGCTTCAGAACTGTCGCTTATACCAACCACACTGTTCTTCCCGAGGCACTGGAGAAATGGCCGCAAGCTATAATGTATAAGCTTCTTCCACGACATATGGAAATCATTGAAGAGATCGATAAGCGGGTATTCTGATTCTGTTTGCTTCTATCTCCATTTCACTGTAACCTTAAGTTAATGTGTTGTAGTATTCTGGTTTTGCAGTTTATGGCAATGATTCGTTCCTCTTTAAATGGCATGGAGAGCAAACTTCCTGCCATGCAGATCTTAGATAGCTCCAATCCTCTTAAACCTGTGGTGCGGATGGCAAATTTGTGTGTAGTGTCTTCTCATACGGTATGAAGTTCCTTTTTGAAACGAGTCATTTAAATTCTCAACTGCTGCTGTTTGATAGCTGGAATTCATGATCTAATAGTGATAGGCTTTGTGCTGATCAAGAAGGCAAAAACTTTTCGCTATTTTACATTATTTTACTCTTTATCAACTCAATTAGCTTATGAGGTCTACAATATTTTACCTTCATATTCCTGGCGAATATCGGTTTCTTTGATAGCAGTTGGGACATTATGGCTTGTTATCGTATGCCATTTTATTTGGTTACCATGATATTTGTAAGTTTGATAAAAATATATGCAGGTGAATGGAGTAGCCCAGTTACACAGTGACATTCTGAAGTCAGAGTTATTTGCAGATTTCTGTTCCATATGGCCTACGAAGTTTCAGAATAAAACTAATGGAATTACACCTCGTCGATGGATCCGTTTTTGTAGCCCTGAGTTAAGTGACATTATCACCAAATGGCTTAAAACAGATGAATGGATTACAAATCTTGACCTCCTTTCTGGTCTCCGTCAAGTACGTACGTTGTGATGTTTGTTTTCATGATATGCTCTGTGCATCTGAATTCTGACCAAACATATAATCTGCTGATATTTTTAACAGTTTGCTGGCAATGAGGAATTGCATGCTGAGTGGGCTTCAGCCAAGATGGCTAACAAACATCGCCTGGCACAGTATGTATTGCATGTTACTGGTGTCGCCATTGATCCCAATAGCCTCTTTGACATACAGGTTAAGCGGATCCATGAATACAAAAGACAGCTTCTAAACATTCTGGGAACAGTCTACAGATACAAGAAACTAAAGGTACAAATGTTGATCTGAACCTCAAATTCACTACGGTAGGCATGCATTAGAAGGCCTCAAAAAAGTGTTGAATCTACTTATGTATTAAACACTATCAATAGGTGACATGCAAAACTGATGCAATTGTCCTTTCTCTCTGTACATAACTCGACTATCATCACTGTACATAACTCCAGTCACAATCGGTAACATATTGGACTATTATCACTGTACATAACTCCACTATCATCAACCAGGTAATGTCCAGATGTTTAAATTATGAATTGTGACTGGGCTTGTTGAAACCAAATAATTAGCTATTCAGGTAAACTCTTAGCAACATGTTAGAGAGTATTAATGCTTCAGCATGACATTGAAGTAAGTTGGTCAATGATAAATCTGGAGTGAGTTGCAGACTTTTCTTTAGATTGTCTCATATGACTATTGGCACTTTGTATCCTAGGAAATGACCATTGAAGAGAGAAAGAAAATGACATCAAGAACTGTCATGATCGGTGGAAAAGCATTTGCAACATATACTAACGCTAAAAGAATCGTCAAGCTGGTTAATGATGTTGGTGCAGTGGTCAACAATGATCCTGAAGTGAACAACTATCTGAAGGTATGGTCAAACTCGATACAGTTTTGCTTTGTGCCATTGGAGGAGAATACATCTAATTTTTCTGGTTATTCTAATTGGTAAAAAGAACAACATGTCTTCTGCTTATTATTTACAGTTCTAGGAGAGGATTTTATTTACAGTTCCCTTGTCATTCTCCAGGTTGTTTTCATTCCAAACTACAATGTTTCTGTGGCTGAGATTCTCATTCCTGGCAGTGAGCTGTCTCAGCACATCAGCACAGCAGGCATGGAAGCAAGTGGGACTAGCAACATGAAGTTCTCGCTAAATGGTTGCATCATAATTGGGACTTTAGATGGTGCCAATGTCGAAATTAGAGAAGAGATAGGGGAAGACAATTTCTTTCTCTTTGGTGCCAAAGCTGATGAAGTCCCAAGGCTGCGTAAAGAGAGAGAGAACGGACTGGTGAGTGTCCATGATCTTTATAGAATCAGTTTGTCAGATACTTTCTGCTTTTTCAAATGATTTATATGGCCATGCATTTGTGGGCTCAATTATGGAGTTTGACCATAATTGAGCTTTACTGATAATTCCATGCATTCTGCACCTACCATACCAAATCAACCAATTGAATAATTGCTTTTGGTTGCTAATAATCAGAGTCCATCTCAATTTTTTACAGTTCAATCCAGATCCACGTTTTGAAGAGGCCAAACAATTTATTCGGAGTGGTGCATTTGGTAGCTATGACTACAACCCTCTACTGGATTCCCTGGAAGGAAATTCTGGCTATGGTCGTGGTGATTATTTTCTTGTTGGTCATGACTTCCCAAGTTATATTGAGGCACAGTCCAGTGTGGACGAAGCATACAAGTAAGGAAACTGATACCCAGCAGTAATTTTTTTATATCCTGGATGCCCTAATAAAATGCTGCACGTATTGTTGAGACAGACATTTAGTGGCTTTATACACAGCTTACATATGAATTAGAATTTTGAATTTTTATACACACTTTTTTTTTTAAACAAATTGTAGAGCACAATTTTTATCCCTGTTTCGATTCATTTTTCCGTTTTTCTTCTAAATTTGCAATATCTGAGTTTGATATCTCAGGAGAAGTGGGCAAAAAGAATGAGGATATTGTTTTCATGTAAAATTCAAGCTTGTAAGGCTTGCTTTTAATCTCTCTGTGTTTTTGCCACAGAGATAGAAGACGATGGTTGAAGATGTCGATATTGAGCACTGCAGGCAGTGGCAAGTTTAGCAGCGACCGAACCATTTCACAATATGCAAAAGACATATGGGACATAACAGCTTGTCCTGTACCTTAAATGTCATGCGGATGCGGAGCTCCAGAGGCATATTTAGTGGTACATGCTAATAAAGTTCCAGACGGGTGTTGTATGAGTTGCCAATTTATCCTTTGTTACTAGTAACAACCATATAATGCAGCACGCCGTTGAGGATAGTCTGCTCTCGAGGTGATCCTCTGGTTGATCTTTTATTACTCAAACTTTAGTTTCTCATCTTAGGCTACACGTTTATGATTCTCGAGCGAATTCAATTGTGGGATCGAGAATTTGGACCACGAGCTCATGGCAATATCCTACTTGATATCTTGTATAGAGACTCTTTAGGGGATGGGTCATTATGGCCTGCTTCTATGGTACTTCGAATGCCAAGGTATCCAAGCAAGTCAGTAAAGGTATGTGGGCCCAGTCCATTGCTACTAGGGGCCAACTTAAAACTAATATCGATGGCTCTTCCCTTTTGTACGATTGAGTAATCGGGTTTGTTTTTCCTGATGATGAAAGCACAAATTTGTGCAATCAGCCTTGCAACAATTTCTTCTTCTTTTTTCTCTCTTTTTTGATAGTCTGACGTTTGCTTGAGATAGTTTGATTCGATTGTTAAGGTTCTGATAAAGCTTTTTAAGTTCATCTAACCTACTAGCAAAATACGCTTCAAGCGAACAACTCTCAAGTCCTCAGAACCATTTGCTTACAACAATAATCAAACATAAGAATCTCCGAGGCAAAAGGCAATAACTGAGACTGACACTAGAGATGACACTCAACAAATCAAATTAGAATGTCATATTACCTTCTCGACATCGCTTTCCGAAACAGAACGATTGATATGATTCGACGATCTGTTTCCGTCCAGGATCAACGACAAGATGCATGCTAGCTACCTGCCAACATATATATATATATATATGTATGTATGTATGTATGTATGTATATATATATGTGTATATATATATATATATATATGTGTATATATATGTATATATATATATATGTATATATATATAATTCTCGAGAAAATCTTTAAATTTTTTTTTCCTCCGATGCATTCTCTTTTTGATTTATTCCTACAAGCACTTTATTATTCTCTAAAAGAAGAGATTACCCTTAACTTTCACTTCATCTACTATTGTCTCTACCTCCACCTTCACCTGGCTCTTACTTTATCCACACATCATCCCCTTCCACTAAATCTTAACATCATTAGCCCCTCATCAAGTTAATAGCCGCAACTCCACCCTTAAGTTTTCTTTATCAACTAATCTCTTCCTCTTTGTTATCATGGCTGCCACCACCCTCGCATCCCCTCCCCTCTTTGTCCTTATATCTCATGTCATCCTTCTTCTCCTCTCCAACTTCGTTCAATTTTCTACCGCTCCCTTACTTTCATGTCCCTTAATATTACCCTAATGGTATGAGAGCACATGACAATGCTCATCAACGATAGTGAGATTGCTCCAATCATGGTAATAGAGGGCCAACTACGAGTTTGATGGAGAGTTAATAGTTTCAAGATTCGACAAATGAGGAGGATGCATGGAGGAGAGCTAGAGGTGCAAGGTTTGGTGGAGAGAGAAGATAAGCTGAGGAAGAAAGAGTGGGACACTTAGTAGGTGTAGCATTTTGTTTTAGAAGAAGATACTTGAGATATAGTCAAGCGAAGCATCACGCTGGCTCTCAGTACCCAAACTTAAACCCGCAACGACGTTTTCCTAAAAAGAATAATAACAAAGGAAGAAATAGAGGTAATAAGTGCAAAAGTCACACATCGTTGCAGTGTGAAAGGAAGGTCAATATACCAATGTGCGCACAGCCTTCCCCCTACAAACATAGAAACCTGGTCGGTACCAATACTACTGAAAGCAATTACAGCTACGCAACGACCGACCCTATATCTCTCTTCGTTTCGAGAAAGTGATACCCTGTCAAATTACCAAAATTTTCAAATCGGCATTGCCAGGTTATTACAGATCCAGTAGCATACGATCAGCTACAGGATCTGTCATCTCAGAGCAACCAAAGTACCGTGAAAACAAGAGCTACTGAAAAAGATGGCATTTAACAGTCTCCTAGAATGTACATTATTCTTTCCTGATTAATAACTTGAATTAAACATTTTTCACTTTAATCATATAAACAAGTGACCATAGAGAACAAGCCTTAATAATCCAGATCGAGCAAATTCTTGGTTTCAAGCTATTTCTCTGCATTAATGTGAACGTAACTTATAAATTGAATTGCCATATTCAAAAAGCCTTTCAATAGTCACAAATGTCAAAATAATTTAAGTTTGCAAACTATGTCAGAAATGAACCTTGTATAAATACACACACAAATATATGTATATATCCCCTCATGCTAACAAAGCCAAAAGAAAAGCAGGAAACGTTGGAAACAACGTATTCATGTGCGAAAAAGCTGAAATTCTGTTGCAGTGTACTTCAATTGATGATGAAGAGAAGGATGCACAATTGGACAGATGAAAACACTTGAGTAATTAAACAATGCAATCTACACAAGTACACATACACATACACATCCAAACAATTCAGAGGCTGGACATATCACATTAAGTAATTACTCTAAATTAGTTTCAGCAGTCTAATAGCTTATCTAGCAAAGGAAAACATAGTCATTAATACGTCATGGTCAGCACTAAACATGGTCATTAATCATTAGTTTACGGCACAAAAACCTGTAATATTTAGGAATAGCTTAGAAAGTTCATGGTTGAAGAACCTGTAATAATGCCTTACTATAACAGTATACGATCTAGACGGTCGATTGGAAGTCCAACAGTAAGTACAAAATATGTGAGTGGATTGATTCGATGTAACATGCCACATACACATCAGCTGATGATGAAAACAGTATAACTTCCCTAGGATCATTAAACCAGTTGACGATTCTAGTTTATCAGACATAACCATGCTCATTCTGAAGGTCATTGATCTGACATATTAAAGGAAAGAAAACCAAACAGAACATACGAAGGAACAAACAACTGATAGAAACTAAAGGAGTCGAGTCATTTTACCACCCTATACAAACGTGTCGAATGGGTTCGATTAGTGCGTCTAAGAAACCTTAAATGAACCCATTACTCAAAAGATTGAACAAATTTATGGATTAGGTTCATACATTCTCATCGAACAATTATACCATACATGGATTTGCATTTCTAGTCTTCTCTTCTTATTTCTACTTGTTGAATAGGTTGCCACATGCTAAATCTACTCGCTGATAAGGAGACGATTGATGTTAGGTAGGAAGAAAACGCAATCCTAGAGTTAGTTATCGTCTTGTCTTGAACCTGCTACTTTCAAGAAATTAGAAGGGATGGGAAAGAAAGCCATAGTTCTATTTCCTCATCAAACACAATAAATCAAGAATTAACAAGAGAAGCTCCCAACAACTCCTGAGCAAAGGAAAAGAAGAGAAATAGAACACAAATAGAAAGGATGGTCGAGAGCTCAGCATCCGTCTAAAACTCATCCGCTCTGAAGTCCAAACAGAAATTTGGAAAACAGAATCACGCTGCCAAAAGATGTAAGAAACGGCGATATATATGGCTTCAAGAATCGGCACGAAACAACAGATGGATGATTAACGACAAGGTCAGAATCTTTCTTGAAGAACCATAGAACAAGAATCACGCCGCCCGCCCAGCCCCCAAGAGATCGAGGAAAACGGATCGTAATTAGCTTCAAGAACCGACAACTATCGACCAAAACAAAAAAAATCATAACACGATCAGAATTCCTTGTTGGAAAACCACGGAAAATGAACGAGGTTACCAAAGATCGATGAGAACGAAGATACTTGGACTCGAGAATCAGAATCTCTTCTCGAATAACCAAGAAGCAAATAATCACGCCACCGAAGGATTAGAAGACATACATATTAAGCTTCAAGAACCGACAACAACGACCAAAAGAAATAGAACACGATCAGAATTCCTTCTTGGAAACCCACGAAAAAAGAATCACGCTGACAAAGATCGACGAAAACGATGATACATGGCTTCAAGAACAGGAGATAGCAAAAGCGTGCTCGAAGATTAGAAAGAACGAGTAGATATCAGAATCATCATTACCTTTATGTTCGATCGCCGTCTCTCTTTGGCGCTCCCCAATTTTCTTCGATCACCGTGAGCGAGCGAGAGAAAGAGGGAAACTGAAGCCAGTATGGGCCGTTCGAATCGTTATATATATATATATATATATATATATATATGTATATTACGCTTATATATATATATACACGAGAGAGAGAGCGCGCGAAGCTTCCAGAAGTGCGGACGCCAACGAGTATTTTAATTCAGCTAAATCGTTCTTGGACTTGTCGGACCCGGACTGGGCTAAAACAGACTTGAGATTACCATTTGGTCCATGGAAGACCATGGGCCACATTGACCATTGATGCTTATATTCATTAATGTAGATCATCCACACCATTTATTTATTTTTCTTACTGACTATAGACATACGTAATTTTCTAATCGAAAGATGCATCAAGCATCTTAATACTAAGTTTTACATCATGAGTCCAAAAGATAAACATAAGCTTTACATCAAGTGATAGATAATTCTAAATAAGACAAAAGCAATAAATGATGTGGCTGGATGTTGGCACAGGAACTGGTTTCATTAGAAATAAATAAATAAATAAATAAGCAGCTAAAGTTGCTGAAATTGTTGTTCCCCGTAGGAAGATGTATTAATTCAAGGGTCATTTTGCATACTGATGGAGCATCTCGGAAGACCATGAAGTTTCTTCAATACCCCCATTAATTTACAAAGTTGCCTCAAGAAAAAGCCTTATTTTACTCACCCAGCAAAATTTTAAACTGGCACTTCTCTTGCAAATAACTTTTTGACCTGTCCATAAATGATGAAAATGAATTAAAAATCTTGGGTCAAACAGAAATTTATGAAGGCCCGATGATATATAAGTAAAAAAATGTTATGCTTTATAGTTTATGCTTAAGATATTGGACAACTGCAGCCTATCTTGAAAATGCAGGTTTCCTTCATGCCCAGTACTCGACATTTGAAAGAAAATGCAGGTTTACATCAACTGATTTTAACAATCAGTTGTTTGAATGTATGACATTGATATATGCATTTTAAGTTTGCGTACAGAAAACTGCAGATGAAGATAGCAGCACAAAAAATAAAAAGTAGAAAATTGGCAACTGTAATTACCTGCTCCAATGTCAAGAACATGATCACATTCCACGATCCGAGCCGACCAAAATTTGGAAGGAAACCTTTGTAAAAAGCTAAAGGTCCCTGGAAAAAAGATCATGTTTCATTTCAGTTGCACTTGTTATAATACTTGCGACCGATCATATTGTGAAAATAAAGGACAAAGATTAGAGTGGAAAAGATCCCTGTTTCTCTCTCAATTGATTTGTTGGACAAAAGTTTTACAGTATACTGAGAAGACTTGATCGACGCACCATGCATAACTCTCAGATAACAGAAATAATACAACATAAATTTCCTATTAAAACAGATAAATAAAATATAAAAAACATCAATCAGAAGCTTTTGAATTGTCAAATTCCAGAAAAGAAAACACAGCATGTCTATATACGTTTTAGGCACAGGTTGATTGCTGAAGGTATGACAGAAAGGAAAGTTGAAGTAGGTGAACGATATTCGCTAAAAAAACCAGGTAGTTTTGCAGAAACTACAAAAGATAATCATGATATATATACTACCTCAACCAACCATAATGATTGTGGATTTTTCATCCAATATAATTTATTGCATTTGCAATGGAGAGAATAGCTAAAAGCCCTATTACCAATACATCTTGAATGGCTAACTAGAATATACAATAATGATTATGTTTCCATCTTCAGTTCTCTTGTCACTCGTGTCCAGACAACATACTATACCTAAAGTCAGATGATTCTAATGCATGGCTTATGAGCAGTAAACATAAATTGATGAAAAGAGAAAAGAGAGAAGTAAACATGAATAGTAAGGGTAGTAGTAGCTCCGAATATTATGTTTAACTAGAGAATTTAGCTTCAAAAGTATCAATTTTTCAAGAATTTGCCAACAGTTCAAAAAAACAAGTATAGAAATCAGGATCCGAAAAGCACAATAAGCAGCCCATTTAACGTGTCAGACCAGTTTAGCGTTAGCTTTGCACAGTAGCCTGAAATGATATAATAATATATTTATTATGTTCCAGTTCACATAACCTCATACCACATTGGCTGCAACAATATCTATATAAAAGCTATTACTCTCACTTTTAACTAAGATACTTGGCTACTCATTGGCACCGATAATCATTTATGATATATCTCCTAGTTCTTAAAGCAGCATGGCGTCAGAAAGCATGGTAGTAAAAACACTTGACCATCCATGCAGCTCCGAACAATCTCATTCCTAGAATATTGTCCCACAACAATCATCTAAGTAACAAGAAAATAAACCATGTAGGGAAAAATGGGCAAGGAAAGATGTTTGACTAAATGTGACAAAGAGATGCAATAGGCACTCAGCATACTTCATTTTTCATTGTCTTCACAAAACAATCAAGTGTGCTTTTGTAGGCTGAATCTCCCATCATTATTGACTTCACCTAAAAAAAGCAATTTCCAGAATGTCAGCTGGATAGAAGGCCCAAATATATATTTGTAAGTTGTACACATCGATTACATATATTAATATAAAATTTAAAATTAGATAATCTTTATTCTGCAGCCACCTAATAAGCATACAACAACAGCAAGCCAAGCCAGTTATATAGTATATTAGTATAACAGTGGCAAAATATATATATATCAGAATTTTTTTAATCTGCCTATCTATCTATCTGATGGTTGTTTTGCTTCTGTTAAGCTGAAAACAATTTTCATTGTCAATCTGTCATTCATATGATGAGACAGTTAGAAGGAAATATGGAGAAAAGTAAGCAGTGGGGAGATTAAGGTTTAACAACTGCTATCTGTAAAAGCATCCATTTCAACTGAGTAGATATCAGAATCATCATTACCTTTATGTTCGATCGCCGTCTCTCTTTGGCGCTCCCCAATTTTCTTCGATCACCGTGAGCGAGCGAGAGAAAGAGGGAAACTGATTTACGTGCAGAAGGACCAACATACCATTGTAGTGTAGGAAATACAGCATAGTGTAGGGAAAGAAAAGAAGAAAACACAGAATTTGTGTCATCAGGAAGACAGAATAATGGAGATATCAAGAATGCACTTATTATATATGTATGTTTGTGTGTGTGTGCACGTGTGTTGGATAATGTCAAAGATATATGTTACCAAACAACAGCAGACTTTTCAGAACGAAGCCAAAGAAACACTTCCACCAAAGGGAACTGGGAAAAAAGTTCGTGTATACACTTCCAATGTGTAATATTACCATGTTATTATAGGTCCCCCAGATACATCCGTTTAACCAAGATGAAGTTAAGGTTAAATTGAAGCGTTTAATATGAACTACAATACAGAACAGCTATCGCAGTCCTCATATTCCTCCAGTTCAACACTAAGCCTTGTTATAAGTCATAATGGTGAGTTGTTTCGGGTAGATTTTGGAGAATCTAAGATCTCACACAAATTCTCTAAAAACTGGAACTGATCAACCAACTGTTTGTTACAGACACATCATTGCATTAATGGAACAAGCAGGATAAGATGATAAGTAATTTATCAAGAAACTCACCACATCAACAGGAGAACCAATACAAACAGCAAAAAACCCAGCACCCAGACCAGACAAAAGATGAGTAAAAACGTTCAAAAAAACAAGTATAGAAATCAGGATCCCAAAAGCACAATAAGCAGCCCATTTAATGTGTCTGACCAGTTTAGCGTTACCTTTGCACAGTAGCCTGATTCTGTGAATCCAGGGATTTTCAGAATTGTCTGCATAAATGGAAGCTTGGTGGTGTTAAAAGAGAACAGAAACATAAGAATAACAATGAGCACTTTGTAGTGAGATTTTGGGTAACCTGTTTGACTTGATCATAACTAGCCAACTCAGCAGCATTTATAATTGCATTACGTGCAACATTAGGACCAAGACCAGTCCAGAGAGCCCCAAGTCCTTCCTAGATAATAAAATAAGGAAGATTCAGCATGCAGATTACTTGAAATATTAAGTATTAGTTTTTTGAGTGATAACCTGTCTGACTATTGTGGAGTAAGCATTCAATGCTCCTGAATACCGTCTTGGTACACCAGGTGGAAGCTTCCCTTCCGCTTGAAGTCGTACTTTCACTAGATCAGTTGGATTTGCCACAGTAATCGCCAAGGCACCTACGTGAATTGTAAAAAAGTTATAGTATCTAGCTTTCAAGAAATGAACTGGAGCAATTTTATCTTCTGGCACTAGCTATGCAGCACCAGATTGTTCAAAACAACAAAACATGAAAAGGAATCTCTATTCTTTTATTAGCACTTCCGCACTTAAACACACCAGTTGTAAGACCAGCGAGAATTTTCTTGGACAAAGGAATATCTCCCACAAAATTTTCACCAACATAGAAGGACTTAACCTGTGAAAAAAGGCAAGACATAACTTCACATTATATGAGAAATATCAAGAATGAATGCATAAGTTATAAACCAACAAAGGACTTTGAAACTTACCGGCTCATACAACCCAATCCGCAACCCTCCAAAAAGACATTGGCGATGCAAACCAGGCACGATGCCTTTCCAAAGTGCTGTAATTCCTTCTTCCCTTGCGATGGTTGCAACAGTTCCCAGCATTCCTCTGTACTTTGGCATGGCCATGGCATCCGCAGCTGCTTTCTTCTGCAGCTGAAGCCTCACTTTTGCAGTGTCAAGAGGGATAGTGCACAGCTGCAACAGATACAAAACGAATACGGAATATGAGAAAGGGCAATTGGCCACATAATTAAAAACCCCTATTTATCCTGGTCGTAAATAAAAATGTTTGCTTGTTTCTTCTACTGCAAAGACTTCTTCCCTCGCAAGCATTCGTGACTACATTTGTTTCCCTCCTTCTATCTATTTCTTTAGATAACGAAGAAGAATAGTAATTAAAGAAGTTTGATATATCTTGACACTGTCTATGCAACTGTGATCCAAATCTAGTATAAGCTCACAGAATGAACTTAGTAATGTACTTAGAACCAAGACAGTAAGATCGTATTATAATCTATTGCGCAAAAGTATCCAGAAACCCTCGCTTCTCGATGTTGTCGCTACTTTCAAGAAAGGAACAATGTTAAAGATCACGCCTCTTAGCAAAACATTCCGAGAAAAAAAGGTAAGAAGCAAATAGCAAGACATTGGTAAGCAACGGAAGGAGCGAGTGATCGCGGGTACCTCAGCGAAGCAGGCGGCGATAGCGCTGCTGGCGAACCTTCCGGCGAAGGAGATCTCCGTCTTGGTGCCGCGATCGGCCATGGCCACTGCAGGCTCACTGCGATCTGCGGGGAGGCGGTAGGATGGAGCTCCGGGATGAAAGACCGGCGAGGGTTGTCAAGGGGGGATAACAAAATGGGAGGAGAGAGGAAGGAGAAATGTGTAGGAAATAGAGGATACACTAATAAAAGAGTGGCATTGGCGCCCGAAGGCAGGTTCGATGCAAAAAGAAGCAAGTCGGCCACCGCGGTCTTACTCACGTTTCACATTACCTGAACATGTACCCTACCTGTAATTGGACAATTCGACCGAAAGAAGTGGGACCCTTCACGGATCCATCGCAGGTTCGTCAACGAGTAAGAAACGACAGGTAATTACATAATAATGAAAGCAAATTAATAAAGGGACTACATGGATGGCTATGAACGGTATAAAACCGTGACAGTGAACTCGTCGAAGTTGTTGGAGTGAAGCGTGAACAGAGAGTCGACAATAGTGAAGTTAGACCTATCGTGGCGAATGATTCCTTTCCATGGGCTGTGACGAGCCAGATTTGCTGTCAAATTGGAGTGTGATGTGGTCTCGTTCGAGTTCCATTTGACAGGACCTGATGCCTGATCTCATTGGACATTCGATAGGCAAAAACCGGAAGAACGTTCTGGATGCCAGTGGTAGCTTCTGGATTCGAAGACCCCACCGAGCCCAACCCAACCCAACCCAACTGAAGGCAGAGGAATTCTCCGGAACCGATAGGCAAAAACCGGAAGAACGTTCTGGATGCTAGTGGTAGCTTCTGGATTCGAAGACCCCACGGAGCCCAACCGAGCCCAACCCAACCCAACCGAAGGCGGAGGAATTCTCCGGAACCCCCGTTTCCCCCTCCCATTAAACCCGTCGGAGCGTCACCTCTCCGGCCATCCAAATTCCGCAGACCTCGAGTTATCTCCGAGCTTTTTACTTTCCCAATTCCTCTTCTTCTTTTCGCTGAATCGTCGTCGATCCGTGCGATCGAACCAAGGATGTCGCTCATCCCCTTCGGATTCGGCCCTTGGCGGAGCGACGTCTTCGATCCCTTCTCCCTCGACGTCTGGGATCCCTTCCAGGGCTTCCCCTTCGAGTCCCCTCTCTACTTCCCCCGTCTCTCCTTCCCTCCCGTCGCCTTCTCCGGCGAGGCCTCGGCCTTAGCCGCCGCCCGTGTCGACTGGAAGGAGACCCCCGAGGCCCACGTGTTTACGGCCGATCTGCCCGGACTGAGGAAGGAGGAGGTCAAGGTGGAGGTGGAGGACGGCCGCGTCCTCCAGATCAGCGGCGAGCGGAACCAAGAACGCGAGGAGAAGACCGATACCTGGTACCGCGTTGAGCGGAGCAGCGGCAAGTTCCTTCGGAGGTTCCACCTGCCGGAGAACGCGGAAGTCGAGCGGGTGAAAGCCGCCATGGAGAACGGCGTCCTCACCGTCACCGTCCCCAAGGAGGGAGTGATGGTGCCCAATGTTAAGTCGGTCGATATCTCCGGTTGAGTGGTCTGATAGTATTGGCAATGTTGAGATATGCATATGAGTATTATGTCCAGCTAGTTCTTCCTACGAATCGGTACTCTACCGTCACTCTGCAGTGTCGTCGTAGTCTGTGATGCGTTTGTCTTGATTCGTGCGATATGATCTTTTGTTTATTATGGATGGCTGTATATATGTTCTTTGATGGATTTGTGTCGAATTGTGAAGTTGCCATTGTGATGTTTGCCAACTCTGAGTCCCACGTCATACTCTGCATATCAAAAGATTTACATTGTTCTTATCCCGGATCTCAAATTGAACTTTTCTTAGACCTTCGCCTAAGCGGAGAATGCTTATTCTATCTTCACATACAAAACATAATCACTTGCAACAAATTATTGGACATTGTGGTTTCTCGATCTCGGTCGCCCAACACATTTGGCGTAGACAGAAAAGAGTAGAAAAATGGCGAGAACGATGAATCTGCAGTGAGTGAAGGCCTGACAGGGAAGCTCGTTCGCTATCTGGTCGGTCTCCGTCCGCGGGTGGCTTCTCCCAATTAACAAGTGGGGTAGTCCGGAGGCGGTGGGGGCAGAATGGAGTCCGGGGTGTCGCCGTTCTCCACCCAGAAAGCCGTCCCCAAACCAAGAGCCAAGTGGATGTCGAAATGGCAGTGCATGAACCATACACCTACACCCACAGACATGCTTCGTGAGATGGGGGATTCTGCAAAGAAGAAAAGAAGAGAGATGACGAAGGAAAGAAGAGGGCGCACCTGGGTTGTTGGCGACGAATCGGATGACGGCCCATCCGCCCGCGGGCACAGCGATGGTGTTCCTCACCTGCGGGTCCACCAGATTGTAGCTGCTCACCGCCGCCGTCGCGTTGTAGTTTCCGAAGCCCTGCGCGAGCACAAAGAAGTTGAAGCTGTGGAGGTGTATCGGGTGGTTCTCCGCCCCCTCTATCGCCGTGTTCTGCAGCACTATCTCCACCGTCGCGTTGTACTTCACCTTCTTCAACCTGATGTCTTGGACTGTGTTCCACAGCGGCCGCAGAGCCGGGTCGGTGTTCACGGCGGGGTTCGTGAAGTCGAAGAACACCGGCGGGTTGTCGGGGAAGTCGGTCTTGTATATGCTCAAATTGTTATAGTGCGCCACCAGAAACGGCGTCGTGGGGGGGAACACAAACGATACGTTGTTCATGCTGGCGGATGCTGACCCCGTCGTCTTGTTGCACAGAAATTGTGGCGGTGAGCAGGGAACGATGCCCGACCCGATGGTGACGAACATCTTCTCATCCACGTCGAGAGGGACGGTGGGATCCCCCGGCCTAACGAGAGCGGTCAGGTTGGTGTAGAATCGGTGGGCGGTCGGGGTGTCGTAGAGGCCCGGCAAGGCCGGCATCACGGGGGCAGAAGAACTGTTGACGGACGCGTACTTGACGATGCCGGTGGTGGTGCTGAGGTCGACGAGTGGGCCTTCAGGACCTGCGCTGATGTAGGGGCGGGCGGCCATGTAGTAGTTGCCCGGGGCGGCGTTGGCGACCATGAGAGCGTCCACCGTCTGGCCGGGGGCGATGACCACCACGTCGGTCTCGTAAGGCTTGGTGTAGGTGGCGTCCACGGCGACAACCGTGAAGTTGTGCCCGGCAACCTTGAAGAAGAACTGACCATTGACTGCAGCGTTGATGATCCGGAGCCAGTAGGTCTTCCCGGAAACGACTTCGAGCTTGTAGGTGTCTGCAGGCGACCATCGGAGGGCAAAAGATTCATTCACCAGTCGTACACAGCATCATCGACAACCAGTTACGGGTCAAAGCGAGGAACACTCACGCTTCTTGGAGCAATTGTACAAGTCGCCGGGCTGGCCATTGATGGTGAATGCATCGGAGACGTTGGGGGCACTACCGCTAATGTAGGCCGCGTTCAACACATCGATCGGATTGGCGTTCCACCACTCCCCTGTACAAGATCAATTATTACAGGGGTCGGGTCAGGTCCACCGGCGCTACTAATTTGGAGGTGTGCAATCTCGATGGTGGCGAAACAGTACCGAGTAAGATGTTGGCTTCTTGGTCGGGCGGGGAGAAGGGCAAGGCCGCAGCGCCGCCTCTGGGACGGATGATGAGGGCTCCATAGACCGTAACCCGGAGGAGGGAGAAGTGGGCGTGCCACCAAAGCGTGCCTTCTTGGCCCGTGACGTTGAACCTGTAGGTGTAGTTGTTCCCGGGGCGTATGGAGCACTGAGTGACCATGTTTGGCCCGTCAGCCCAAGCGCTCAGCCTCTGGGACACGCCGTGCCTGCACAGAGATTGGGACTGATGATGACTAAAGATAGACGACGGATGAGAGTGCGTCCTCCATTGGTCGAGTAAATTACCAGTGAATCGTCATGTTGGTGGGCGATTCGTTGATGGCATGGACTACCACCGTGTCACCTTCGTTGACATCTATCGTCGGGCCTGGCATTTGGCCGTTCACAGCGGTCACCACTCTCTCTTCGCACAGCCGTGTCAGAGTCAGATTTCCCACCTGAATTAAGACGAACAACAACCCAAACCTTGTGAATTCCCCGTTCACAAATCGACCATGGGAGACCGTTACATGCTCGATGGTGATGCTATCGACTTGATTATTCTTCCGAAATGTTAGCCACCATTAACTTATCTATCTGGTGATGCAAGCAAGATGTGTGTTCCACATTTGTCTGGGATCACAGGCTGCGTAGGAGACCGGGAGACTCGACTCATGCTTTGGTCTTTTGGCTACGGTGGCTGTTTAGATGATGGAGAAGTAATGCAATTGATCTCCTAAAGGTGTGCAGATGTTTTGACTTCAAAAGCTCCCATAATAACATGACTACCTAACCTTAAGCCACAAATCTGTAACCACAGCTAACTCAGCAACTTCATTGCTTCCATCGCTAGCTAGCAGAGTGTTATGCTTCACGATCGCTAAGAGAGAGAGAGAGCATGAGCAGGGAGTAGAGAAAATTACCCGGAAAGTGTGCTCCACGATCGCTGCATCCGCCACAAAGCCGATGAAGGTGAAGGTTAACAGCAGCGCAGAGGAGGACCAAGCCATGGTCAGCAACAAAGCAGGGCAATAAGCGGAGCAAATGCTGCTGCCCGGCGAAGTTGGTGCCAATGAACGAAGCTATAATGGTCCTTTTATAGTCCTACACATGCATGCTCAGACAGATTTACTTGCTACGAAAACGATAGAAACGAAATATATATATGTATGTATATATTTCAATATTGATGAGCTTATGATTCTTTTATGGAGCAAAGACAGGAGGTGGCGGTCAAACCATCCTACTATTGTTGAATCTTCGGGGGTTGGTAAGACCGGCTTCAGCTCTATAATTGGTGACAACTTGTGCTGTGCAGTGAACGAAGGTGCCAAGTCTGACCGCTCGCAGATATTCCATTCATTTTATTTTCTTTCATTTCCTGTATTAATTGGAAGGAAGGGATCGTCTGCGCATACGAGTCTGCTACTTAGTAAGATCACACAGCAAAGTTTTAATGCAGGCTTTTGTTCTCTTGGGAGAGTTCTGCCGGCCCGGTCGCCCTTCCATCGTTCCAAACAAATGCACGGCGGCGGTCGAAGTAGGTTTAACGTCGATGGCTGGCAGGGCTTAGATCATCGACAACAACCACGGAACAATGATATTAAGATAATGTTGCGGGAGATTCGCCGTGGGTTTCAAGGCGTCGACTTTGCACGTCCGTGGATGAACCATGAGAACGGCAGCCGGAAACCACAAGTCATGGTGGCTCGCCTGCACATGGTTTTCTGCGTGAGACGGTGCTGAGGAACACACAGTGTCGTTGGATCGATGTTATGTCACCTCCACTGTTCAATGATCACAAGTTCACCTACCACTGAGGGGAGGATTACCTGTCCTCAGCCTCACATCTCACGACCTTTCATCGTTGGACGACTACGATGTGTCAGATTTTTTCTTTCCATTGTGAGTCGTGCCGGGATTGACACCACATCATAATTGGATTTCATTTTAATTCGAAGTTGATGTTATGATTTATCTCTTTGTTTATCACGTGACATTTGAAGACGATACTAACTTTGGTATTTGACTCACCATTTCATCGTCACTCTAATAGCACGTCATGTCCGGTCGATGTCGTATGTAATAACTAGCAATTCATAATATAATTCGGTGAACAACCTCATGACTCAACGATGATCGATTATTTTGCATAAACATTTCTTGAGGGAATTTTTATTTCAATCCAACAGTTAGTCATCATCGCAAAAATCCCCCGAGTGAGAAAATATACTTTTTCATATGGCGGCCATGTAGTAGTTGCCCGGGGCGGCGTTGGCGACCATGAGAGCGTCCACCGTCTGGCCGGGGGCGATGACCACCACGTCGGTCTCGTAAGGCTTGGTGTAGGTGGCGTCCACGGCGACAACCGTGAAGTTGTGCCCGGCAACCTTGAAGAAGAACTGACCATTGACTGCAGCGTTGATGATCCGGAGCCAGTAGGTCTTCCCGGAAACGACTTCGAGCTTGTAGGTGTCTGCAGGCGACCATCGGAGGGCAAAAGATTCATTCACCAGTCGTACACAGCATCATCGACAACCAGTTACGGGTCAAAGCGAGGAACACTCACGCTTCTTGGAGCAATTGTACAAGTCGCCGGGCTGGCCATTGATGGTGAATGCATCGGAGACGTTGGGGGCACTACCGCTAATGTAGGCCGCGTTCAACACATCGATCGGATTGGCGTTCCACCACTCCCCTGTACAAGATCAATTATTACAGGGGTCGGGTCAGGGCCACCGGCGCTACTAATTTGGAGGTGTGCAATCTCGATGGTGGCGAAACAGTACCGAGTAAGATGTTGGCTTCTTGGTCGGGCGGGGAGAAGGGCAAGGCCGCAGCGCCGCCTCTGGGACGGATGATGAGGGCTCCATAGACCGTAACCCGGAGGAGGGAGAAGTGGGCGTGCCACCAAAGCGTGCCTTCTTGGCCCGTGACGTTGAACCTGTAGGTGTAGTTGTTCCCGGGGCGTATGGAGCACTGAGTGACCATGTTTGGCCCGTCAGCCCAAGCGCTCAGCCTCTGGGACACGCCGTGCCTGCACAGAGATTGGGACTGATGATGACTAAAGATAGACGACGGATGAGAGTGCGTCCTCCATTGGTCGAGTAAATTACCAGTGAATCGTCATGTTGGTGGGCGATTCGTTGATGGCATGGACTACCACCGTGTCACCTTCGTTGACATCTATCGTCGGGCCTGGCATTTGGCCGTTCACAGCGGTCACCACTCTCTCTTCGCACAGCCGTGTAAGAGTCAGATTTCCCACCTGAATTAAGACGAACAACAACCCAAACCTTGTCAATTCGCCGTTCACAAATCGACCATGGGAGACCGCCACCACCGTTACATGCTCGATGGTGATGCTATCGACTTGATTATTCTTCCGAAATGTTAGCCACCATTAACTTATCTATCTGGTGATGCAAGCAAGATGTGTGTTCCACATTTGTCTGGGATCACAGGCTGCGTAGGAGACCGGGAGACTCGACTCATGCTTTGGTCTTTTGGCTACGGTGGCTGTTTAGATGATGGAGAAGTAATGCAATTGATCTCCTAAAGGTGTGCAGATGTTTTGACTTCAAAAGCTCCCATAATAACATGACTACCTAACCTTAAGCCACAAATCTGTAACCACAGCTAACTCAGCAACTTCATTGCTTCCATCGCTAGCTAGCAGAGTGTTATGCTTCACGATCGCTAAGAGAGAGAGAGAGAGAGAAGGGAGTAGAGAAACTTACACGGAAGGTGTGCTCCACGATCGCTGCATCCGCCACAAAGCCGATGAAGGTGAAGGTTAACAGCAGCGCAGAGGAGGACCAAACCATGGTCAGCAACAAAGCAGGGCACTAAGCGGAGCAAATGCTGCTGCCCGGCGAAGTTGGTGCCAATGAACGAAGCTATAATGGTCCTTTTATAGTCCTACACATGCATGCTCAGACAGATTTACTTGCTACGAAAACGATAGAAACGAAATATATATATGTATGTATATATTTCAATATTGATGAGCTTATGATTCTTTTATGGAGCAAAGACAGGAGGTGGCGGTCAAACCATCCTACTATTGTTGAATCTTCGGGGGTTGGTAAGACCGGCTTCAGCTCTATAATTGGTGACAACTTGTGCTGTGCAGTGAACGAAGGTGCCAAGTCTGACCGCTCGCCAGATATTCCATTCATTTTATTTTCTTTCATTTCCTGTATTAATCGGAATGAAGGGATCGTCTGCGCATACGAGTCTGCTACTTAGTAAGATCACACAGCAAAGTTTTAATGCAGGCTTTTGTTCTCTTGGGAGAGTTCTGCCGGCCCGGTCGCCCTTCCATCGTTCCAAACAAATGCACGGCGGCGGTCGAAGTAGGTTTAACGTCGATGGCTGGCAGGGCTTAGATCATCGACAACAACCACGGAACAATGATATTAAGATAATGTTGCGGGAGATTCGCCGTGGGTTTCAGGGCGTCGACTTTGCACGTCCGTGGATGAACCATGAGAACGGCAGCCGGAAACCACAAGTCATGGTGGCTCCCCTGCACATGGTTTTCTGCGTGAGACGGTGCTGAGGAACACACAGTGTCGTTGGATCGATGTTATGTCACCTCCACTGTTCAATGATCACAAGTTCACCTACCACTGAGGGGAGGATT
>LVTN01000015.1:816202-872357 GCA_001649415.1 Musa itinerans | reverse complement strand
GTGTGCTCCACGATCGCTGCATCCGCCACAAAGCCGATGAAGGTGAAGGTTAACAGCAGCGCAGAGGAGGACCAAGCCATGGTCAGCAACAAAGCAGGGCAATAAGCGGAGCAAATGCTGCTGCCCGGCGAAGTTGGTGCCAATGAACGAAGCTATAATGGTCCTTTTATAGTCCTACACATGCATGCTCAGACAGATTTACTTGCTACGAAAACGATAGAAACGAAATATATATATGTATGTATATATTTCAATATTGATGAGCTTATGATTCTTTTATGGAGCAAAGACAGGAGGTGGCGGTCAAACCATCCTACTATTGTTGAATCTTCGGGGGTTGGTAAGACCGGCTTCAGCTCTATAATTGGTGACAACTTGTGCTGTGCAGTGAACGAAGGTGCCAAGTCTGACCGCTCGCCAGATATTCCATTCATTTTATTTTCTTTCATTTCCTGTATTAATTGGAAGGAAGGGATCGTCTGCGCATACGAGTCTGCTACTTAGCAAGATCACACAGCAAAGTTTTTAATGCAGGCTTTTGTTCTCTTGGGAGAGTTCTGCCGGCCCGGTCGCCCTTCCATCGTTCCAAACAAATGCACGGCGGCGGTCGAAGTAGGTTTAACGTCGATGGCTGGCAGGGCTTAGATCATCGACAACAACCACGGAACAATGATATTAAGATAATGTTGCGGGAGATTCGCCGTGGGTTTCAGGGCGTCGACTTTGCACGTCCGTGGATGAACCATGAGAACGGCAGCCGGAAACCACAAGTCATGGTGGCTCCCCTGCACATGGTTTTCTGCGTGAGACGGTGCTGAGGAACACACAGTGTCGTTGGATCGATGTTATGTCACCTCCACTGTTCAATGATCACAAGTTCACCTACCACTGAGGGGAGGATTTACCTGTCCTCAGCCTCACATCTCACGACCTTTCATCGTTGGACGACTGCGATGTGTCAGATTTTTTCATTCCATTGTGAGTCGTGCCGGGATTGACACCACATCATAATTGGATTTCATTTTAATTCGAAGTTGATGTTATGATTTATCTCTTTGTTTATCACGTGACATTTGAAGACGATACTAACTTTGGTATTTGACTCACCATTTCATCGTCACTCTAATAGCACGTCATGTCCGGTCGATGTCGTATGTAATAACTAGCAATTCATAATATAATTCGGTGAACAACCTCATGACTCAACGATGATCGATTATTTTGCATAAACATTTCTTGAGGGAATTTTTATTTCAATCCAACAGTTAGTCAACATCGCAAAAATCCCCCGAGTGAGAAAATATACTTTTTCATATTTTTCGAATTCTTCAACATAATTTTGATAGAGTCTTTGTCACATCTAAACTCAGGTTAGATCTGAATCTACTGTATATTCAATTCGATTATGCATGAAATGGGAACAGAAAGGATCGTCGATGATTCCGATTCAATACAAGTGTATGATAGTTGAGGGCGAAATGTATAAACTATGATGGTAAGCTAAGATGAGCGTATTCGTAGGTCATCTAATTTGACAATGACCACCTTCTTTTGGACTTTGGACTACGAATAGAAAGAACCCACTCGGTAGAGTTAGAGTTGGTATGGTAGCGTGGAGAAAGTTTCTACCATCAACGAGTCCGACAGCATTAGAAGAATAAGAGTTTGAATGCAAGTGTGTTGAAAAGTCCTGATGAAGGGAAACAGATCTTTGGATCATTTCCGGACCAATGAAGGAGCATGCTAACGTTTACTAGTCAAGCGAGGTAGGTGAGAGCTTGTTTGCTCATTGTTGCATCAGTTTGGGAGTTTTATAAGAGGCGTACAAAGATTTGATTCGGAATCACTTCTTCTTCTTCCAGGTTGCAATTCAAATGTGGATAGCAGCGAGAGGTCGGGAAAGGGACAGGGTCAATGAGATAAACAGTTAAAAAGGGAGAAGAAGGAAGATATATGCCCGGAAGAACATGTCTTAGTCACACATGGTTTCCGTTTCCTTTCATCAAAAGATAAATAAAAGCCCCATTCTGATTTGGTGCACTATGTTTCAAGAAGTCATTAATGTCAGAATTCTTCTATGTGGTGAAGATAAATTTTGATATAGTATAAAATTAAAGATAATATGGTGGGATTTATATAAATTATATGCAAGTAAAATATTTAACCTCGTTTTTGCTGATGTCATTGCTTTATGTGCTATCATGTACAAAAATATAATTTTGTAGTTATTAATTTTACATAAGAGTAACTTTTGTAAAAGCTTCACTATCTTTTTCTGGCTTCGTCCTTCTCTCCAGCTTCGATATCCTCCTAGACAGTCTATCGAGAATAGAAAACTTCGATTAAATCTCAAAAGTTTGTTCATCAAAATGAGCTCATCGAGGGTAATCGTCATTTTATCGATGCTGTTTGGAAGGTAGCCATGGATCTTGTTATTGACGATGATGACAATGGAGGCTTTAGAGTTGCCAAAGTTATCGGACATCTAAGAGCTGAACGATTGTTGTTCAAGAATATGGTGTCGAAGATCACCGACGACAGTGTTCCCTCGAAGTCATTGAACTGAAGATCAAGGTACTTAAGTAATAGTAAACAAAGGGCAACGTTCGGGAATGAGCTGACAAAGTAGTTGTTACTAGCATCGAGCATATTGAGGAGTTTGAGATGGGAAATATTTTAGTGGATGGCATCGTAAATGTAAGTGGAGTTGATGTGAAGGGGAGCGATATCAATCAAGAGGTCGAGCTCCATGGGGAGGTACCCGATGATATCAACATCGTTAAGGTTGATACCGATGACAATGTTGATCGAGGAGTCGTAAGGCACCATGGTGCATAAGACGTCGTGATAGACGCACATATCAGGGTCAACCCAATTATCGATGAAGTTATGAGGGTTGAAGTACGTGGCCTTCTTCTATGCCCTTAAAGCGACGTAGGTGCGATGAAGGGGGGATTAGCAATGGCAACATCAATCTTGATATCAAATTTGAAGTCATCGAGGAGGTATCCCTTCTTCTAGAGGGCCAAGAGCTAACAGCACGCGATAGAGGCAACCTCGATGTTGGAAGGGCCGAGGAAAGGCATGAAAGGGAAGAGAAGCAAAGCATGATAGCAAAGCCGGAGGGGAGGACGAAGCTAGAGAATGATAGCAAAGCTTTCACATGAAAATAGTTATTACGAAATTACCTTTTTATCTCCCTTTAGAAACATGTGATAAGCACATATGACATCTTCTGTTAGTAGAGTCGACGAGACAGATTTACTTGCTACGAAAACGATAGAAACGAAATATATATATGTATGTATATATTTCAATATTGATGAGCTTATGATTCTTTTATGGAGCAAAGACAGGAGGTGGCGGTCAAACCATCCTACTATTGTTGAATCTTCGGGGGTTGGTAAGACCGGCTTCAGCTCTATAATTGGTGACAACTTGTGCTGTGCAGTGAACGAAGGTGCCAAGTCTGACCGCTCGCAGATATTCCATTCATTTTATTTTCTTTCATTTCCTGTATTAATTGGAAGGAAGGGATCGTCTGCGCATACGAGTCTGCTACTTAGTAAGATCACACAGCAAAGTTTTAATGCAGGCTTTTGTTCTCTTGGGAGAGTTCTGCCGGCCCGGTCGCCCTTCCATCGTTCCAAACAAATGCACGGCGGCGGTCGAAGTAGGTTTAACGTCGATGGCTGGCAGGGCTTAGATCATCGACAACAACCACGGAACAATGATATTAAGATAATGTTGCGGGAGATTCGCCGTGGGTTTCAAGGCGTCGACTTTGCACGTCCGTGGATGAACCATGAGAACGGCAGCCGGAAACCACAAGTCATGGTGGCTCGCCTGCACATGGTTTTCTGCGTGAGACGGTGCTGAGGAACACACAGTGTCGTTGGATCGATGTTATGTCACCTCCACTGTTCAATGATCACAAGTTCACCTACCACTGAGGGGAGGATTTACCTGTCCTCAGCCTCACATCTCACGACCTTTCATCGTTGGACGACTGCGATGTGTCAGATTTTTTCATTCCATTGTGAGTCGTGCCGGGATTGACACCACATCATAATTGGATTTCATTTTAATTCGAAGTTGATGTTATGATTTATCTCTTTGTTTATCACGTGACATTTGAAGACGATACTAACTTTGGTATCGACTCACCATTTCATCGCCACTCTAATAACACGTCATGTCCGGTCGATGTCGTATGTAATAACTAGCAATTCATAATATCAGCTATCATCAAAACTATAATTCGGTGCACATCCTCATGACTTAACGATGATCGATTATTTTGCATAAATATTCCTTGAGTGATTTTTTATTTCAATCCAACAGTTAGTCAACACAGTAAAAGTCCCCCGAGTGAGAAAATATACTTCTTTATATTTTTCTAATTCTTCAACATAATTTTGGTAGAATCTTTGTCACACCTAAACTCAGGTTAGATCTGAATCTACTGTATATTCGATTATGCATGAAATGGGAACAGAAAGGATTGTCGATGATTCCGATTCAATACAAGTGTATGATAGTTGAGGGCGAAATGTATAAACTATGATGGTAAGCTAAGATGAGCGTATTCGTAGGTCATCTAATTTGACAATGACCACCTTCTTTTGGACTTTGGACTACGAATAGAAAGAACCCACTCGGTAGAGTTAGAGTTGGTATGGTAGCGTGGAGAAAGTTTCTACCATCAACGAGTCCGACAGCATTAGAAGAATAAGAGTTTGAATGCAAGTGTGTTGAAAAGTCCTGATCAAGGGAAACAGATCTTTGGATCATTTCCGGACCAATGAAGGAGCATGCTAACGTTTACTAGTCAAGCGAGGTAGGTGAGAGCTTGTTTGCTCATTGTTGCATCAGTTTGGGAGTTTTATAAGAGGCGTACAAAGATTTGATTCGGAATCACTTCTTCTTCTTCCAGGTTGCAATTCAAATGTGGATAGCAGCGAGAGGTCGGGAAAGGGACAGGGTCAATGAGATAAACAGTTAAAAAGGGAGAAGAAGGAAGATATATGCCCGGAAGAACATGTCTTAGTCACACATGGTTTCCGTTTCCTTTCATCAAAAGATAAATAAAAGCCCCATTCTGATTTGGTGCACTATGTTTCAAGAAGTCATTAATGTCAGAATTCTTCTATGTGGTGAAGATAAATTTTGATATAGTATAAAATTAAAGATAATATGGTGGGATTTATATAAATTATATGCAAGTAAAATATTTAACCTCGTTTTTGCTGATGTCATTGCTTTATGTGCTATCATGTACAAAAATATAATTTTGTAGTTATTAATTTTACATAAGAGTAACTTTTGTAAAAGCTTCACTATCTTTTTCTGGCTTCGTCCTTCTCTCCAGCTTCGATATCCTCCTAGACAGTCTATCGAGAATAGAAAACTTCGATTAAATCTCAAAAGTTTGTTCATCAAAATGAGCTCATCGAGGGTAATCGTCATTTTATCGATGCTGTTTGGAAGGTAGCCATGGATCTTGTTATTGACGATGATGACAATGGAGGCTTTAGAGTTGCCAAAGTTATCGGACATCTAAGAGCTGAACGATTGTTGTTCAAGAATATGGTGTCGAAGATCACCGACGACAGTGTTCCCTCGAAGTCATTGAACTGAAGATCAAGGTACTTAAGTAATAGTAAACAAAGGGCAACGTTCGGGAATGAGCTGACAAAGTAGTTGTTACTAGCATCGAGCATATTGAGGAGTTTGAGATGGGAAATATTTTAGTGGATGGCATCGTAAATGTAAGTGGAGTTGATGTGAAGGGGAGCGATATCAATCAAGAGGTCGAGCTCCATGGGGAGGTACCCGATGATATCAACATCGTTAAGGTTGATACCGATGACAATGTTGATCGAGGAGTCGTAAGGCACCATGGTGCATAAGACGTCGTGATAGACGCACATATCAGGGTCAACCCAATTATCGATGAAGTTATGAGGGTTGAAGTACGTGGCCTTCTTCTATGCCCTTAAAGCGACGTAGGTGCGATGAAGGGGGGATTAGCAATGGCAACATCAATCTTGATATCAAATTTGAAGTCATCGAGGAGGTATCCCTTCTTCTAGAGGGCCAAGAGCTAACAGCACGCGATAGAGGCAACCTCGATGTTGGAAGGGCCGAGGAAAGGCATGAAAGGGAAGAGAAGCAAAGCATGATAGCAAAGCCGGAGGGGAGGACGAAGCTAGAGAATGATAGCAAAGCTTTCACATGAAAATAGTTATTACGAAATTACCTTTTTATCTCCCTTTAGAAACATGTGATAAGCACATATGACATCTTCTGTTAGTAGAGTCGACGACACGAGAAGAAACGAGGTTAAATATTTTACTTTTATAAGTATAAAAATATCAACATAATTTTTAAATATATATATACGGAAATACTAAATATAGCTAAGTATATATGTAATTAGCCTAGTACAATAAAAAGAGAATAATATTATATTTTGCTTTTTGGACAGACTATGTTCCCTGCATTTAAATGGAATGACAATAGATTTATAGAGTCAAAATGAGTTTGGTATGCATGCTACTAATACAGTTGGAGTTCCTATCGTCTCCAGTAATCATTTCACACGTTCCTTTTTTTCTCTTGATTTTTGTGTTTGCTCATACTTAAATCAATCGGATCAGATCAAGAGAACCAAAGACGATTATTTTTAACGACTGATTGTTTGATTATGAATCATTAGGTTAAACCCATTTGACCAGATTAAATTAGTTTTATTGATCTCTTGAGCCAAATGTCATCACATGACATCACTGATAGATATCTTTTGACGTTTTCATCTTGAAGATATCTGAATGACTTCTTTCCTCAAATTTTCTTTAATCGAAAGAGAGAAAAAAAAAACTTATTTTAATTTGATGCACTCCGTTTGAAGAAGACATTAATGTCAGAATTCCTCTTTATGTGGTGAAGACAAATTTTGATGCAGCACAAAACTAAAGATAGTATGACAAAAAGATAATAATATTATATTTTACTTTGGACAGACTATGTTCTCTATATCTAAATGGAATGATTATTTTTTATAGAGATTTATAGAGCCAAAATGAGTTTGGTATGCTCTGTCCTCTCAAGTAATCATTTCACAGTTCCTTTTTTTTCTTGATATTTGTGTTTGCTCATATTTAAATCAATCGGATCAGACTAAGAGAACCAAAGAGGATTATTTCTAATGACTTCTTGTTTGATTATGACTCATTAGGTTAAACCCATTTGACCATATTAAATTAGTCTTATTGATCTCTCTGAGTCAAATGCCGTCACATCTGTGGTATTCTATCAAGATGTTTGTTTGCCCCATGCGAGAAACAATGGGCTGTCTTTTGAATCCGGATCTTAACTCATGTGTAAGCTTTCGAAGACCGGTATCTCTCACAAGTGAGCGAAAGTATGAAGAAAAATTTTACAATCTAAGATTAATATAAGCATCGGAGGAACTTTGTCAAGTATATTCTCCAATAATTTGATAGGACTATTCAAGAAAGTTTGACACTTACTAAGATGTCTCGAGTTTAATATGATGACAAAAGGAAGAGATTATCGAGAGTCCAATTTTTTTTGTTTATTTTATTATAAGTATTCCTTCGACGCCTCTTCGATGATTCCATTCTAACGCCTTTATAAATTATAATAAAAAAAATGGCATTTAGGTATGAGTAAACGATTTCAATAATGGGCATGGAATCGTCCCATTCTGTGCTTTGACCGTCCAAGTGGCCGCCTCTTTCTCTTTTCCTCTGCGAACAGCGCCACAATCAAGCAAACGCATTCAAGCCTTCCAGCTGACCAGCGACGGCGAAAGTTTTGGATCGTTCGGATCGTGTGCCAATCGCGTTGAACTTTCAATCGCATGGATTGGGTGGCTACGCCACGAACGACAAGAGTTGGAGAAACGTCACCCATCAATTGATTCGTGCTCAATCGAAGAGGATATATGTGAGCCGTGGCACAGTACGATCGAAGCTTATGGGCCGGCCGGCCTTGTAGCGGCCCATAACACGGTCCGTCGCTTGTTCATGGGCGTGAATTTTCGTATTTAGTCAAGCATGGCAAACAACAGTGGAGATGAACGAGCCAGTCGAATTAATTCGCAGATGATGTTTTATTGCGAGAAAATACGGCATGTTGCGATTTTTACTATAGAATATAGACTCTGTGGACGAATTGAAGTCGTACGGTGTCATTGTTTCGTGCAAGACACCAAAAGAATAGAAATCGAACTACTCGTGAGGCGAGGAAATATAGCTCGTTTGCTATCGGCGTCTCCTGGTTAACAAGTGGGGTAGTCCGGCGGCGGTGGAGGCAGAGTCGACTCGGCGGTGGGTCCGTTCGCCACCTCGAATGCTGTGGCCAATCCGAAAGGCAAGTGGGCGTCCAAATGGCAATGCAGGATCCATACACCTACACATCAAACCATATAGTTCCTGCTGCCCCGGCGATGGAGAAGACGGCGAAAAGAAAGAGACGCACCTGGGTTGTTGGCCACGAATCGGATGACGGCCCAGCCGCCCACCGGAACCGCGACAGTGTTCCTCACCTGCGGGTCCACCAGGTTGTAGCTGCTTGCCGCTGCCGTCGCGTTGAAGTTCCCGAAGCCCTGCGCGAGCACAAAGAAGTTGAAGCCGTGGAGGTGCAACGGGTGGTTCTCCGTCCCCAGTATCGCCGTGTTCTGCAGCACCATCTCCACCGTCGCGTTGTACTGCACCTTCTTCAACTTGGTGCCCTTGACCGTGGACCGCAACGGCTGAAGGGACGGGTCGGTGTTCACGGTGACGTTGGTGAAGTCGAAGAGAGCCGCCGGGTTGTTGGGGAAGTCGGCCGTGTACACCCCGCTCACACCCTTATACTGCGCCTCCAGCAACGACGTCGTGGTGGGGAACCGAAACGATACGTTGTTCATGCTTCCTGCGAAAGAACCCGCGGTCCTGTTGCACCGGACTTGGCTCGGTTCGCAGGGAGCAAGCCCCAGCCCGAAGGTAACGAACATCTGCTCGTCCACGACGAGAGGGACGGTGGGTCGGCCCGGCTTAAGGAGACCGGTTATCTCGGTGAAGAACCGGTGGGCGGTCGCGGTGTCGTTGAAGGGCGGCATGGTGGGCATCGCAGCAGGCGAAGAACCGTGGGCGGACTTGTACCTGACGATACCGGTGGTGGTGGTGGTGTCGAAGGGCGGGCCCTGAGGGCCCGTGCTGATGTATGGGCGGGCGGCCATATAGTATCTGCCCGGGGCAGCATCGGCGACCATGAGGGCGTCGACTGTCTGCCCTGGGGCGATGACCACCACGTCGGTTTTGTAGGGCTTGGTGTAGCTAGCGTCCACCGCCACGACGGTGAAGTTGTGGCCGGCGACCTTGAAGAAGAGCTGATTATTGAGTGCAGAGTTGATGATGCGGAGCATGTACGTCTTCCCTGCGACGACTTTGAGCCTGTAGGTGTCTGCATGCGACCATGCAGCGCACGAATCAGAAACTGCACGCGTCGTCATCGACAGGTAGAGGGTAAAGAGTCATCACTCACGCTTCTTGGAACATTCGTACGAGTCACCGGGCTGCCCGTTGATGGTGAACGCGTCGGAGATGTTGGGGTTCCCACCGGTAAGAAAGGCCTCGTCTGCGACATCGACCACATTGGCCTTCCACCACTCCCCTGCAGAAGATTTGAAGTACAGGAAGAGCTCGGTCATCCGGAGCCAGTTTAATAGGACAAGGCGAGCACTGTTGCAGAAACGATACCCAGGACGATGGGGACTTCATGATGGGGCTGCGGGAAGGGGCAGCGCTTAGGGCCGCCCCTGGGACGGATGATGAGAGCTCCGTGGACGGTGGCACGGAGGAAGGAGACGTGGGCGTGCCACCACAGCGTGCCTTCTTGGCCGGTGACGTTGAACTTGTAGGTGTAGCTGTTCCCGGGGCGGATGGGGCACTGCGTTACCATGTTCGGCCCGTCCGCCCACGCGCTTAACATCTGGAAGATGCCATGCCTGCAGCAGCAGCAGCCTGTGACTACTGATTCCTAATTGCCAAACGCATGAGTCTTTGCAGTTTGCTTCCATTACTTACCAGTGGATCGACATGTTGTAGGGCGAGTCGTTCGTGACATGAACCACCAACGTGTCGCCTTCGTTAACCTCTATGGTGGGGCCGGGAAGCTGGCCATTCACTACAGTGATAACTCTGTCTTCGCACAGCCGACTTACCGTCAGATTTCCCACCTGAAACACGAAAAGCACGTCGAACTCCATCGACAGAACCAAAGATAATACTGCAGAAAGAGAAACAAGGATTGACTGCAGGGATAGATAGTAAGTAGTAGATCACATTGAAGGTGTGCTCCACGATGGCTGCATCCGCAACGAGGCATAGGAAGACAAGAACGAAAGCCGAGGAACGCATCGGTTAAGTTGGGAGTATTGCAGCGACCGAAGCGGAGGAAAGCCTCCTCTCTGCTCTTTCTTTGAGACCGGATGCCAATGAAGAAGCAAGCCATCGAGGGCCACATTTATAGAGCCACCGTTGCGACCTCAAACGCACGCAAAAAGCTGTTCCTCACCGTTGACAGAGCCCAAATGGTAGCAGGTGATGATTAGGTTGCGAAAACTACCACTCTGGTCAACCCCATCCATCCTATTACTAATGAATCCTTCCAGAGTCGGTAGCTTCAGTCGTACACATACGTTTCCAGATTGCCCAGTCCGATCGACCGGTTAGCTAAAAGCACTCGTTCCTCGGCAATGTCGCGTGGAAATCTGTGCGTCGTCTCGGCACTGTATGACTCGTCGAAAGCCAAGGTAACGACAGCTCACCTGTCGCTCTGTAGTTCCAACGAGTCGATGGATCAACCAAAAGCATGAACGACAGCAGGTCGGGGCACAAGCGGAAGTCTCTTCCTTCGCCGCACAAGTACTAAAAGATACGTCGATGCGATTGCAGAGTTCATAACGAACCCATTTTGTCTATGATGGTTTTTGACGGGTAGAAAAGGATGGAGAGACACGGTTTCGTGGGGAGAAAGACACAGGGAAACAGTACCGAGCATCGTCATTTTCTGGTCCTCGACGAGTTGGCCAATCGAACCCAAACAGAGGACGAGTAGCTGAACCTTCTCATCTACCATCTCAACTACATCTCTTCGATAACAGATTTGTGTCACATCTCAGGAACTAAACGAAGAGCATGCTAACTCAACTGAAGAAGGAACGGTCCATCCACTGGATGTCAAGAGTTGGTATCAACCTAGGAAAGGGTGCCATGAGTAATGACTTGCAATACAAGTCTCTACGAGCCATAAACATCATAACCGGAAGTGGGTGAGCTGCTTTCCTAAGCACTCCAAGACATGAAAATATTGTTTGAG
Organism: Musa itinerans; assembly: GCA_001649415.1. Classification (NCBI taxonomy): domain Eukaryota; kingdom Viridiplantae; phylum Streptophyta; class Magnoliopsida; order Zingiberales; family Musaceae; genus Musa; species Musa itinerans. The sequence continues at coordinate 860,966 of LVTN01000015.1, read as the reverse complement.
AATTCCATACTCATTCTTGCGTCCCATTCAAAAGTGGAGATTGAAATGGGTCAGCATCAGCATCAGCATCAGGGAGATGGCCCATAGAGTGAGAAGAAGATAGGCCATCGTATGATTTATAGCTTTCATATCGAAAACAACAAGATTGGAATGCAATGCACATTAAAATATCCCATGTAGATTAGGATTGGGTCGAAATCAATGGCTTGAAGGTGTAGTTGGATTAGGTTGCCACGTAATGGGATGGCATCCCACCGGTTGTTACAGTGTGTTTCATGAGAAACGAGACTGCAGCTCCGAAGCTGATCCTTAGAAACTGATAGCGAATGCTCTTTGATTCCATCACTGTAGAATTCGTTCTCATCAAATATCTCGATACCTGTTTTGGGGGTTTAAGGGCTAAATAATCTGCGATTTACGTGGAATTCCATATATAATTAATTGCTCATAAGCTGTAGAATTGTAAGCTCACTGATGGTGGAACCACAACTTGGGCTGGCTTATTTCTACAAGCCCACTTATGGGATTGGGCTGAAGGCAAATGAAACATTTGAGATCAAGCGTGAAGGCGAAATTTAAGTCAACTATAAAATCTTTACCAACTAAAGTAGTTGGTACTTTCAATATACTCAATGATATTTTTTTTAAAAAAATCATAACTATTAATATTTTTTTATAAAATTATTTTATTAGTAAATTTATTTAATAGATAATTTTTTTGTATTTTTAAAGATTACTCGAGCTTGTCGATCAAGACTATACACTCATTGAATGCGTCGGTGTAGTGTGCGTGCAACCTAGAACATCTAATGGCATCACAGACCTATCGTTGCCTCAAACATCTAGATCTAAACAATCATAGTCTCTCTAAGAAATTAGGGAAAGATGTTTTCACATAGCTAGTTAGTAGGCTGAAGTCTCAACATGAGAGACTAGAGTAGGGTTATTTTTTTACAACCTAAAAGATCAAGATTCGAGTCACGAAAATGTACACAGTCTTACCTTTAAATATTTGAAGGTATGACGGTGTACATTAACTCTCGTAAGACTACGTGTTGACGAAAGTCTAATAATAAGGATTTTATATTTAAAAATTTATTTTTTAAAAAATAAAATTTCATGGAAATTAAGGATCGGATATACGATGAACGGTGAACATCTATTATTGAGGATTTGGGTGTGTGTGATAAGGGTAGAAAAAATGGCTCAAAGAAATGTTGGTACAAAAGTTTTGTTAAAAGAAAACACACACTGAAAGTTGAGCATCTCCTCTCGTAAGGCTCACACGTTCGAGTTTCTCTATTATTATTATACGATCCACTGAAACGGGTGGCGACGGCGTGGAGTTCCCTTGGACTGTAAACTAAACTGGCGAGGTCGGGAAGCACGCTTGGGCGGTGAAGGCGGCTCCGGCAATCGAGGCCAAGATGACAATCCTATCTTTGCTCTGTTTCCATTACAAAATTTGGCAGACACGACACACATGAACCCTATCTATATCTCTCAGGTCTTCTATGTTACGTAAAGCATCGGTCTGGTGGCTATGAATGAATGGGAGGATCAAATGCAATAATCTTTATAATTTTATTTAATTTTATTTAAAAATATAAGATATTAATTTAAAATTTTAAAATATATTTAAATTTTTTGAACTAATAATTTTTTTATTCCTCAAACTCTATCTAATCTTATTTAAAAGGTAAAATATTTATTCATAATCTTCTAAAATGTATTTTAACTTCGTAACCCTCCTTTTTAAAAGATACTTTTGGATATGAGTTCCGATTTGATTTACAAAATTACACTCGTAATTATCACCGTATATGAGATCATATGTAGAAATGTGACTTTGGATAAAGTGTTCTCTAGGGTATATATTAGGATATATATGAATGTTATCATCCATATATACCCTTTTTAGAGGATATAATACAAATGCAACCCTTTCTAGAGGAAAAAAGTCAAGGTAGAGAAGAAAAAATATTTTTGAACTTCTTAAAAAAAAAAACTTACATGAACAACTCTTTGATTTTAGCTCTATTTACTTGAATACAACTCTTTCATTTCAGTCGATTTACTTAAATACTTGAGACTTAATTGATCTAATGCAAATAGATGTAAAATACAAAAGTCCCTAATATCTATAACTTTATCTAGTCTTATTTAAAAAGATAAAATATAAATTAAAATATTTTAAAATATATTTTAACTTTTTAAATAATTTTTTTATCATTAAAACTTTATTTAATAATATTTTAAAATAAAAAATAAAATATTAATTTATGATTTTCAAATATATTTAACTTCTTAGCGGTGACTGTATGTATGACATTATTGCATCTCCGATCGGTCTGGCTTCAGATACTGAAAGATCGAAGCATTTGATCCGAGTTTCTATGTATCAGCCATATATATATCCGAAAATATCCTTTCGATGTTTAGGCGAAGAATTTGGTCAATATATTTCAGTCGAACAGTCTTCCACTTTAAGGATGGTATCATATGAAACCATTTACTTTCTGATCACGTCCCCTCACTCGCACCTTAAATAGATGCAGGAAGAAACGATAGATGTCTGGTGGAGGAAAACGTGCAGAGCTTAAACATGGGTGCATGCATCTTTGGTTCCTTTGCAAAGCTCTGCTGCCCATTCACGCTATGCCTTTTCCCTTCTCACTATATATTGAAGCTAAAGAATGCAGAGGTGTTGAAGCGACGAGGAACAAAAGCAAAGCTCAAGCATTTCTTTAGATAAAGCGTGGAAGAGACAGGCAGTGAGGTTGAAACAAGAGGAGAGGCAAACGAGAAGCTTTAAAGGTCCAACACATGCCGCCGCTGCTTTGTTATCCTATGGAGAGAAAACGAGAAGAAGTCGGCATCGGTAGGTGGTAAAGCAAGGAAGGGACTGGTGGCGGACTCTGAGCGATTCCCCCGTCTCCTTTCTCGCTTAGCTTCCATGAGGAAGCTGTGGCCGAACCTGGACCGAGAAGATGGACTGGACACCGTCCTCGAGGTGCCCATCCCCGAGGAGACGTTCCTTTCCGACGCCAGCTCCAGGAGCAACAGGACACTCTGCGCCAACATAAAGGCGTGGATGCGATCGCACGTCGACCGCTCGCCGCCATCGCCCATTGGCCGCGGGGCCGAGCTCCAGCTCATGCTCGGTGTCATCGGGGCGCCTCTCGTCCCGCTTCCCGTCCAGCCGTATAGATCCACACTCGTCCGCGGCATGGAGAAGGATCCTATTGTGAGACTTACTCTGTCCCATCGATGTTTCTTCTTCTTGACATGAACCGAACGAGAATTAATATGCGTGGATGGCAGGAAGTCTCCATGGCCAAATACATCGTACAGCAGTACATCGCGGCGTCGGGAGGGGAGCAAGCGTTGAACGCGATAAACAGCTTGTACGCCATGGGGAAGGTCCGCATGACGGCGTCGGAGTTTCCCAAGGGCCACGGCGGCGGCGGCGACACGGCCAGCAGAAATAGGAAGGTAAGAAAGGGCGGTGGCTTCGACGGCGCCGGGGAGATTGGGGGTTTCGTGCTGTGGCAGAAGAAGCCGCATCTTTGGTGCTTGGAGTTGATGGTGTCCGGGTGCAAGATCAGCGCCGGGAGCGACGGCAAGGTGGCTTGGAGACAAACCCCATGGCTCCAGTCCCACGCCTCCCGTGGCCCGCCTCTCCCCCTTCGCCGTTCTCTTCAGGTCCGTGAACTCTTTCTCCGTTCTCTCGCCTTGTTTCTTCGTTGACACGAGCGAAAAGCACACCGTTTCCTCTGTCACATGCACAGGGTCTCGACCCGAGGTGCACGGCCAACTTATTCGCTCGCTCGGTGTGCCTCGGGGAGAAGAGGATCAACGGGGAGGACTGCTTCGTGCTAAGGCTGGACGCGGAGGCGGCCACCTTGCGAGCCCGCAGCAGCGGCACCGTAGAGATCATCCAGCACACCGTGTGGGGCTACTTCAGCCAGCGCACGGGACTGCTCCTCCAGCTCGCGGACTCCCGCCTCCTTCGGATCAAGTCCTCGGCGAGCAAGGAGGGCGTGTACTGGGAGTCCACCATGGAGTCGCTCATGGAGGACTACCGGCCCATCGACGGTGTCAACATCGCACACGCCGGGAGGACCAAGGTGTCTCTGTTCCGGTTCGGGGAGACCAGCGACGGGCACACGCGGACGCGGATGGAGGAGACGTGGAACGTGGAGGAGGTGGACTTCAACATATGGGGGCTCTCCACGGACTGCTTCCTGCCCCCGGCGGACCTCAAGGAGGAGAAGGAAGGTGCTGACGTTGGCGGCCACTAGGATCGGGCCTTCGCAGGTTGCTGCAGTTGACGTAGACGAATTGGACTCCACGTCGACTGAAGAAGAAGAGAGGCAATAATATCATACATATATTATATATAATACGATAAGAGGAATTTAATGTGTAAATACTGCACCGATGTAAAGAATTTTGGAGTGCATGGGGTTTTCAGGCTAAGCTCTCCAAATCTGTGCATGTCGAACTACAGATGTAATGTAATTACTGATGTGTAAATACTGGATCAGCCATTTGTGTACCCTTTGACCTACAAGCTTTTCATACGCATAGGGGCAGATTCTCCGATTGACATTAAAAGTCAACGGATGTTTTATCTAGCAAATTATTACGAAAATGAGGGGGCAGACGGCGATGCATAAGCTAATGGACCGGGCCGAAGCCCAAACCAAAATTTGAGTCCGGGTCGGCATGGTTCAACTTGCAGAAGATCCATGCCCTCCCTTCTTTCGTTTGCATGGTCGTGCACGACTCCAACAAGTATGAAGTCAATACAGCAGCAAAACATTGATGGTCACATATCGTGAGTCATCATTGGCAATTGCTCATGCAGTGTAAGAAAAGTAATACCATATCACGACGACCTACAAATATTGTCATGTGATAGGAAGGAAATTATTGATAACGGATATTATGAGATACGACATGAGTTATTATTGCTAAACAACAAGAAAATCAAGACAAGTTATATATGCATGCCATCATTGGGAATGCATATATACTATCGATTATATGCTGCCGACTAATTATATATTATCTTATGTAATTAATTATCTTTATGATCTCGATCCTTACATTTTCTTTATACTTACGAAAGTGAAATATTATGATTTTTATAGAAAATTAAAAAATAATTTTAAAGATTAAAAATAAAAAAATAAAAAAATAAAAATAAAACTATTGAAATAATAGAATTAAAGTATAAGTATAAGATTAAAATGTTAAAGATAACTAATTATAAAAAAATTTACAACTGTAGCACATCGAGAATACCCGACAAAAGCTAGTGGTTGATGGCCAATCAACGACACATTGTTTCGTAACCCTATTTAACACTAACTACATGTAATCCAACTCGGTAACATCGGAAGCAATGGATGTTTGAAATTTCTCAAAGTAGCCAACTTATGATGTCGGCCGACGAGCGCGCTGGAAAATGACGACTCACTTTCCGAACGCGACTGGTCCTCTTATTTATCGCCATTAATGATCTACAAGACATTATTATTAAATTGAAACGTTCCAATGTGCATCCATCGATCCTACGATCGAGATGATAAACACAGCCGAAGCCAAAAAACCACAGAAGCCGAAGCAAAAACACAGCCACATTCTCTCCCAACATAAAGTGTTCCTTCTGTCTGCAGACAACAGTTGGCAAAGGACATGCCTGTCTCTCGAGTCATTTACAGCTTTCAGGACATGGCTGTCTCTGTAATCGGACGCGCATGGAATTCTTTAGGAAAAAGAATTAACCAAACCAGAGACGCCAGCCCACAATGTCGTACAGCACGAAATGTGTTGACGGTGGATGAACATGCCAAATAATTAGAACGCAGATACAATATTTCATTAACACTTGATTACAATCAATACATTTTTATTACCAAACATGCAAACCACAAACCAAGATCTTATATACCTTTCTTCACATCCAGAGAGTAGACTCGGCAAAGAACTAATGAACTTGAGAGCCCTGCTTATTTCTTAGCGACCAGCACATTTCTTGCGCTCCGTCACACACACAAAGGCTGCTAGAGAGGGAGAGAATTAGGGGGGGGATTGATGACGACTATCAAGCTGGCGGTAGGTGAAAGAGAGCTTGGAATTCCTTATTGCGAAACTAAAGGATTCCCCCCACCGCTTATTGTTTCTTCACACCCTGCGATCCATCCCTGCATCCCCTGCCAAAATCTGCTGCGCTGCCACCTTCCTAAATCCATTATAAATTCCCTATCTTCTGCTGCTGCTTATGCCATAATATATATTATATTATTTTTCTTCATAATTTCTTCTCCTACTCCCTATCCTAAAAACTATTGCAAGCACTGAGACTGCAGTAAATTGGGTCAGTAGGTCCATTCCTGAGGGAGGCCGATATCATGGGTTGCTGCCGTCGCCACTGCTGCATCGGGCGTCGGCGAGGCAGTTAGGTTGTGTTTCCTTCTCTGATGTGATAGCCCCGCACTGCTTCGCCCAACAAGTGCATCTGCCAAGCCGAAAACAAGAGCTTCCAAATTAGAATATGACAACAACACTCCACCAATGTGGACATGAAGGCATCACAGAGTAATCACCATGACTCAGAACAAAGCCACCGGGGAACCGTGGCTGTGCTGCGAACTCCTTCAGGTTCAGGTTCAGAGCTTGAACCACTCTGTCGGGAACCAGCACGGTTGAACAACCTGTGCAATATCAAGCACATCAAGCAGAAGAAGTTGCAACACACTGTATAAAAGGGAGAACGGAGAGGAGACATGTAGCACATAAATAAGGGAGAAACGATGGCGAAGTCTACCGGCTTAATGTTGACTCCCGATACAAAGGAAAAGTAAAGCCAATGAAGTGGTCACCAGAGACGACGAATGATGGGAAGCCTATGGGGGCGACCACTCCAAGGTTTACAGGAAACGACAGAGTAATGATGAGATTCTAGCGGTGAAAAGATTTTTACCGGTCTTTTTCCTTGGCTCGAGCTTCTTGCCAACCGTCCGCGGTAGGAAGACGCCGGTCCCGGCGGACTCCTTCCGCGAGCCGGCGTTGTGGAGGAACACGGCCCGCATCCCGGACCCTGGAAGCGGTGGTTGCTGCTGCTGCTGCTGCTGCGGTGGCGGTTTTCGGAGCGGTGGCCACGCGGAGGGCGATAGATCCAAGGGCCGGCCACCGCCTCTGGCTTTGCTCTGCGTTCCCCAGGCCACCGACAGCGGCTGCTTCATCGTTTGCTGCTGCCTCAGATGGTGAAACTAACAGAGAGCACCAGATGTCAGGGAACCGAGGGATAATAAGAGATGCGGATGAGAGATTAACGAAACGGTCGAGGCTCACTTGTGCTGCCTGCAGTTGCTGATGCGTGAGAACGGAAGTGACGGCACCGGTCGCATGGTAGCCAAAGCTCGCGTTCTCTGAAGCCACCGACGCCGCCAGGGTGGGTTTCTTCGGCGCGCCAAGAATCCCGCGGTCGTGGAGACTCTCGCGACGGCCGAGATCGTTGCTCCGCAACCGAATCACCTGCCCCGCGGCTTCGTAGAGCAGGTCAGCGGGATCCTTGTTTTGCTTCTTCATCGGAGACGTGGATGGCGGCGACGAGACGAGCGACGGGCCGTTCGGGCTCCCCTTGTTGGAGGCGGCGGACCACGCGCACAGCGTTGACTGGGGCGAGCGTGCCATGGCCTTCAAGAACTCGCCGGATCAGCGGATGTCCGGCGTGAACGCCCACATAAATTAGTCGCCAGATAAGAGGATCAATAACTCGTTACCTTTGCGTCGTCCGCTGCACCACCGGAGGCATCCTTGTCCTCGTCTTGGAGGAAGTAACGAGCCATCTGCTGCGTGAGCCCGGCGATGTGGTCCTCTTCCTCGTCGCTCTCTTCCGTCTCTGTCACCGACTCCACAGGAGAGTCCAGATTTGAGGCAAACCCAAAAGAGAACTCGCCCGGAAAGCAAGCCGCGGCAAAGTCGCCCGCACCGTCCTTGCCTCCTCCTCCTCCTCCTCCTCCACTGAGAACGAACTCGTCGCAGAGGAAATCAGAAGGCAGCCAAAGCCCTCCATCCTCAAACTCTTTGGCCATATCACACAACAACAACAACAACAACAAAACCTGTGCACGCGCGCTGCTCGCAGTTGTTGGACCGGTTCGAAGGATAACCAAGCGGAGAGATGGCTAGAAATAGCAGGAAGAGGAGGTGACAAGATGAGATGCACAGAGGAGGAGCGAGTAGCTACGAAAACTCCTCTTCTCTTCTCTTCTGAGACGAAGAAATCAACAGATGGAAAGGGAGATGGAGATTTGGGGAAGAATGTTGAGGAACGGTGAGCAGTAAAGAGAAGTGGGGTTGAGGGCGCTCCCAGTTCCAGGACAACCGCGACGCAACACCCCCACCCCCCAAACATCTTTTTAGGAGACTAAGAAAGCCTTTAAAAGAGGTGGACGCAACGCAAAAGCCCTAATTCCGTACCGCACTGCCGATCCATCCATCCCATGGCCGCATCCATGACCCCGTCCTCCGCCCCCACCGACCCGCCATGTGTCCGTCCCACCACCCAAACGCACGCACCCAGGTCGCGTGTTGGGCTTCCCACCCACATCGTCGGGAAATAGTAAAGGCTTGCGGCAGAGAATAGTTAATGTAGTAAGCTGTAAACATTAATAGGAGGTACTTCAAAACCCATTTAGGGCTGTTCCTTTTTCTTCTTCGGTTGCCAAAGGCTTGGTGTCAGATTTAACGATACTTAATTCAATGAATGCGTATCACAACACACAGCACAACATATAAATCCAAAAACCTAAAATGATAGGAACGGTGAAGAAGAAGCCAGCGAGTTGCTCCGACTACCATCGTGTTCTATAACGGATCAGCTTTCATCATTGGACCACACTGAGTGAGGGGCTCGGCCACTGTACCGTACGAGCACCGTTCGACGTAGAATGCCCCATTGTTTGTTGGACCAGTAAAAAAAGGCTTTTTATTTTTATTTTTTATTTTTTTAATTAGTATTTTATTTTTATTTATTTTTTTTCCAATAGATTTCACCAGTTTCTATTCGAATTCAGTTTCTCAGGAATAATATTTTTTAATAGATTTATAATATAATTTCAAAGTACTATAGGATCATTTATATTATAATTGATAAAAAAAATCTCTTATATATGGGGATTAATTACTCCAACTATCTATCTTGTCAAGATAGAATATATTTTATAATTTTGATAAATAATGTTCTTTTTATATATAAGAAAGATGAAAAATCCTTGTGTTTCCATTATAATAAACCCCAACTCGTCCACCACACTTGTCAGGATAAAGGGAGCATGATATTTAAGTATCGCGTCTCTGAGAAGCCACGTTGTCCTTAAAAAATACTAGTATCGATTTGTTCCTTGGGAGACCGTGAGACATGGGTGCACCGTCCGATCTCTTTCGCCGGAGATAGAGACAAAACAAACGTTCATTATATTAAAGCGATGGGAATCGTCATTTCATTTATTATAAACAGTCTCTCTTTTGTACGCTACGTATCAAATAAATATAACATAATAAAGTTTATGGTCATTAGTAGTCATCCGAGCACCAGATTGATCTGCGCCCGAAGCAAATTAAACTTTGCATATGGATCCCATTGTTGATTTATGATAGTATCAAATAAATTTTAATATTTATATAAATAGCTTTTATTTTCTCAATTCATTTAGCTTGTGTGTGTTTCAACATTTATATATATATAAGTATATATTTATTATACATAAATTAGGGTATATTTTGAAAAGAATCTCTCAATTTAGCATTTTCAAATCAGTGACTAAACTTTTCTATGTCCCAAAATTATCTTGATAAGTTTGATAAATAATAATAATAATAATAATAATAATAAAACACTCGTCTTATATATGAATTTATAAGATAACTATTTTTTTTATCAATTGTTATGCTATTTATAATTTTTTAGTATCTTAATAAAGATACTATAAAACTACATAAAAATATTTTAATTGATTGGTATATTATTTTTTTTGAATTAATTATAATATTTTAATAAAAATTATAATATCTTTATGTGACATTAAAAATATTATAATTTTATTTTAATATATTTTAGAGGACTTAAGAAAGAAAAAATAAAAAAGAAAATTTTCAAGAGTATATTTTAAAAAATAAAAATATTTAAAAATAAAATTCGAATATATGATCTTATGATATATTATCAAGATCTTTATATTTTTATTTTTTTTATATAGTAAAAATTAAAGAAAATATTTTTTGTCAAAGAAAATAGAAAAGATTAGAAAAAACACAATAAAGCTGCGTTGGACAGCTGGGCAGTAATAAATAAAGTAGGCGAGCTGCCCGCCTAAATAAAGTAGGCGGGGGCAGTAAATAAAGTTTCCTTTGATGTGCCCCCCCCCGCAAGGATCTGCGTCGGTCGCAGGTTGTTGGTATCCCCGCCCTGTGGCTTGGTCTGCGGTCGCGGTGGCTGCCACCGTAACACTCGGCGCCCCACCTCTCCCGAACGGAATCCGGAATCTCCAGGAAAACATGGAGGCAATAAAGATTCCTTCTTCCACCCCCCCTCGCCATCGGCCCCACCGCCCGTCCCCACCACCGAAAAGTAAGGGGGGGGGGGACGCCGTCACATGGGCCGACCCACCGGCTGACGGCGCCCGTCACTTTCGGCGTAAAGGACGGCGGCCGCGACAGACGGCGAAGGCCCCACGATGCCCCTTGTTCCCCGGACGTCACACCTTCCTTCGTTAAATCGGATTCATTGACCTGCCACTTCCGCCCGCCCTCACCCCGCGCAGTTATTATTATTCCAAGGGAAATATAATAAAAGCGAGCTGAAAGCGGGCAAGCGATGATGCTACGTTTAAGGGTCGGCGGAGCGGTGGCGCCGACCCACCGAAAAGAACGGCACGGCCTGACGCGGAAAATGCCGATGGCGCGAAAGAGGCGATAAAGTGTAAAGTTGATATTTATACCGATTAATCGATACATTTAATACAAATAAAAATTCCAGCATCATTCAAGCGCTACACGTGTGATTTAACCCGCGAAGCAACCGACGGACCCGCCAAATTCTTCCTTCGCCATGAAGGTTGGAATCTCCCGCCATCGAGCCTTTCGCTCACGGCCTGCGGCCTTCATCGATGTTGAGGGAGAAAGTATCATCGACGGTTTACATCGCGTGTGAGGTTTTCAAAGAAAAGGTTGTACCCTTAAAAGTTTTATTCACGGGAGCGACGAAAGGAGATAAATCCGAACAATCTCTCTTGGACAATAGTCTCCGAGAGTCGATAGATCATAATTGAACTTAGGCTATTATCATATGGATATTTTTTACACTAATAGCTCCCTTAGATCAAACAAACAATACATAAACACTAGCATGAGAGACATTACTACTTGCGATCTTCGGCAAGAGGTCACGTCTCCTATTTTAACTTTCTGAAATGGGTTCGTGAGACTCAGTTCTCATCGATCTCACGATTGAGAGAAAGAACTGACTCTACATTAATGGTCGACGATATGATTCGACTTCACCAGCCTTCCCTTTTAGATGATCGAGAAAAAAATTATGCTCTACATGACCCAAAGAAGCAAGGAAGACAGATCGGAGGCTTCACTACAACAGTCTTTAGGTGTCGTTCTTAGGGGCACACATCCATAAGTCACCTGCATTTAATGTCTTTGCCATGTAGGGTATAAGAAGGGCCTTATTGGAGACCCGTCTGCTCCATCCAGTGCCTATATATAAAAGTCAACCTTAGGCCAAGCCGAAACAAGAAGAAGAAAAAAAAAACTATTTACTCCCTTGTTTTACACTGTTGATACTATTATTTTCCTCTCTCTTCATTTTTCTGATTTAAACATCGAAATGATCAAATCAAGACACCCTCGACGCAAGCCTGTTGTGCACTATCATCGAAAATTGCCAAAAGGCATAACCAAGAGGCTACCCAACTGAGGTGATCGCTAACTCTTAAACCAAGCTTCACCACTCGAAGACTAAGCTGCTCTCGATGAACCACCTCTTGCTATAGATTTCTTAGTCCTTTTCGCAACACCTACTCTCCACGTTAGCCAAGAGGAATCATTAGAAGGGACTCGTACTTTCAACAGTGAACCAACTGAGCCGATTTATCAATTGACGGTTTCCATGTGTTAATATTTTGACGCTAAAAAGAGGGCCTCAAGCTCTTGGCTCCCCTACGGGAAAGAGCACTAATAAGACTATGTTAATCTCACATGGATTGAGGAGCAGGGAACCAAACGCTCACAAGTTCGTTAGGTCTCTCTTACACTTAGAGATGGCTCTTGGAGTTCATGTGTTTAGAAAAAATAAAACTACGTGAGTACGTTTGATAAGGGTAATAATGACGATAAGACTCGGGCTGACGTCAGCCGCCCAAATGACGCCTCGCGCCTCAATTGACCTGACACCACATGGTCAAACAGATCGGAACGCCGACCGAGGCACATTAACGTCCTGCTCAGGCTCGGTCCTTCACGCCACGCCAACACCGCTGTCAGACGTTACCAGGAGCACGATCCTGCTCTCTACAAACAGGCACATCAGGCACAGCAAGTTACTTTATAAAAACCCCGCTCTGGGAGAGAATAGAGGCATCCCACACGAAAAAAGACCTTTTGACTCCGCCTTCTAACTTGATCGTCGGAGGGATCGGGCCGAGCACCGACCCGACCTGTGTGCAGGTACGAAGACGGAGCTACTTCCCCCCAACACCGAGGAGCGGGACCCTTTCTGACGGGACGCCCCGACGCGATCCGTTCCACGCGGCCGGCCATATCAGCGACCCTGAGAGACCTCGAGCAAGATCCCCTCCCATTCAGACCCGAACCAAGCCATGTCAGTCCCGAGGTCACGGCGTAAAGTTGTTTACACTAACAACGTTCATCGTCCAAGGTAAATAATTCTTTATGAGTCTATCGGACCTCTAGTGTCTATAAGGATGATTAATTGACGGATAAGGATTGATTTTCTAGATATTTCTTTATGTAACATGAGACTCATACGTGCGGCCCCCACTTTTGAAGATTTAGGGGCAGCGGGTAAGCACTTCGCACGTAGGTATATTCTTTTTGGGGGCGGGGGGGTGTTGCGCTACGTTTGGTGAGATGTTTGCTCGGGACCCGAAGCACGAAGACCCACCTCTCTCACGCACTTGTTTCGGTTGGTTCGGTCCGGCGTGAACCCGGTCAAGAGGATCCCACACATCCGAACCACCGACGAAGAATTGAGTTCTCATCTCTCAAGTGTCTTCTTTTAATGTAAAGTTCTCATCGGCTGAAGTTTGTACGAGAATTATTTCTCCTGCACTCTCCACATGCAGCTCAAGACACAGTTGACATGAAATCTACTTACCGGCTCAGCGGAGCGCAGACGGAGGAGCAAAGCATCGAACGAAGACGCAGAGTTGGGTTCCCAAAACCGGCAGCAGCACAGCAAACATACGATCAACGACAGCTTTGACGTAGGCCCCCGTCTTCCTTCTTCTTTTCTTCCTCGGTGTTTCGACGACTTTTGGTCACCATCTTGTCAGAACTCTGCAGCAATTGGCAGATGGAAAGGACGGGCAGAAGGCTGGCGTCGTCTCGCCAGCTGTCGCTGCTTTCTTCTCGGTTTTCGTGGCATACCACTCTTTCTCTTGCCTCTCACAAACCAATAATGCAGATCGCCACAACATTTTGCCCGAGTTTTCTTTCTCTTCGATGACTCTGATACTACCGAGCCATGCATGAGCGGCAGATGACAGCTTTGACGTGTACGGTTCGGAGTTAGTGGATTGGTGTCGGGCCTCACGTCCGCTCGTAAATGTCAGCAGACCTTACAACGTTGACCTAAACTCTTACGATCATCTTCTAGCACAGAAGCTGGTGGTCGAGGTGGTGGATTTGATGTGCTCCGGAAGTTGTGGGTCGGAGTGCCTCTTTTGCTTTAATCTAAAGGTGGGTACCGAATCTTCAGATTATGGTGCGGGAGCAATGTGTTGATGTCAACTCATCATAGCAGATGAGTTGTCCTCTCAAAGGAAATCAATACATTATTACTCTATTTCCGATTCCTTCCTTAGAGTATGAATGTGTATATATTTTGATGACTTAACTGTGTGTCCAACTTTATAGGAAATTTAAATTATAAATAAGCAGCATTACCACACCACCGTAATATCACTACTTCAAATAGAGAAAATAAAATAATAACAATTTCTCTATCATATATATATATATATATATATATATATATTCTTAAAAAACTAAAATTTTATTTTCTAAAAGATGTGATTAATCATAATCTTTATTTCTGTCTGAGTCCTTATCTCTCGTTAGCTATTATTATCATACTGTCATCCATCACTTTACCCCTCATTTGTTTGTTATCATCATATTTTTTGTTTTTCTTTGAGAATAAAAAGATCTTGACTTCGGCATTGACGTAACCATATATCTAATTATAGAATTTTTATTTAATATTAAACATTGATAACAATATCACATCATCATTAACAATAATTGGCTTGCACAAGTCTACGTTATTATTGTTCAGCGGAAGAGAGATTGCTTGTGACGACAAAGTGAAAACGAAGAATATCATGTAATCTTATTTCTTTTACAAAAATAATAAATATTTTTTATACAAATAAATAAAAATTATATAAAAAAAATAGTTTGTAATTAGATGATAAAAGAAGAAAGAAAATATTTACGTTTATTCACAAAGAAAAATCCTCAAAATATTAAAAAAATCAAAAAATAATAATAAAAGAACAAAAAGAGAATTGTCAATAGAATTTTTCTTTTTTACATAAAAAAGCGCAGGGTGTGCGGTTGGTAGTTGTTTTGGATAATTAATGTGCACACGCCACTACACGCTACACGCTAATCCATCATCATCATCAGCTTAATCCAAAATATTGAGATTCTACTGCCTGGAGGTGTTTTTGTGTTACCCGTCTCAAGATTCCTCTATTGCTTGGAGATTCTTCCCGGTCACAAAGTCCAAGACATTGACACCCGAACAAGAACAAACCCTCACCAGCCCCCAATGGTTGACCGGCCTTTGCATGACAGTGATCGATTACCTGCACTCCGCCTAAAAAACGATCAGAATCTGAAGAACGTACAGTCAGATCTCAGCCCACACACTGATTGAAAGATGTTCTTATCAGCTCCAACAACAACTGACGTACAAGGCACAACTTCTCAGATGCCCCACCAATCCATCGACCCGACTCCCGAACTCCATTTGCGATCGGTATCATACCAAAAGCGATTACAACGTGCGACAGTGAAGTGGCAAGTTGTGTGGCGGAAGAATGGAAGAAGACCTGCACCTATAAAGTTGCTGGAGATTTCCAATCATAAGATCAATTGTTACATTTGACATTTCAGAACTGCATACATCATATTCCTCGCATACTATATGTTGCAGTAAACGAGTTCGATTGTACCTATAAATTACAGTGTAAGCATACTATATGTCGCATATATTACATGTCTACATTCTCGTTCGACTCAAACAAAACAGTATGGTTCACCAGCCTACCAAGATGATCCCCAGGTTGAACGACTATGAATATATCCACGAAAAATTATCCTTTCTTTCATGATCTACATTCATTTTTCACACATTTACAAGTTTGCTTTGTGTATTTAGAAGTTAATATGCAGACAGTACATATAACCCGACCGACCGGCAGCGATTGGATGCAACTTGAACAGCCCTGCAAAGCATGACCGTAAAGACGACAGCTGCGCCTACTATTAGAGTTTGGGCCAAAGGTTTTCACATTCTCGGCCATTCAAAGATACCTGCAAAGGGTGAAAAACCAAGGTATGGAAAGAGGAAACATAGAGTGCAAATCCGTTCCCTTGATTTAGGATCTACAGAATAAAATCTCAGTCCCACAAACAACTCCAATAGCTCGACAAGCATGCAATTTCCAGTGCGGGTTCCTAGTAGCAGTATGTTAAGAAATAGTTCGGATTGAAATCATTGATCGACCACAAGGAAAAGAAAATACAGACCCCAATACTAAGATCCAAAGTATGGAAAGAGATAACTCAGTTATGTATGTAACAGTGAACACCAAAACCATGACGCAGAGTAAAAGTCATTGTATGCCAAAATCATGCGATTTATCTGTTTGTTTAGCAGAAAAAGGCGCCCTTCTGATTTTTGGGATCAATTTTATTTCAAGAATCTTCTCGTAGACCCCATGCAAAATCGACAACTTTAGCTAACAACTTTGACACAAAGAACACTAACCCATATTCCAAAACAAGTAACACGTCTCGAGACTCAAAAAGTGATCATGAGAAATATCTGAGGAAGAAGCATGCTTTGCGAATATATCACAAGGCATATCAAGGACAACATGGTACAAGCAAAATTGATTCTCATGTGATAGCCATAGAAAGAATATTTTACCAAAAGAATATCTTCGTCGGTGCCATATGATTTCCGCGCTTCATCCAGGCACTTCATGGAAACTTTATCATATTTCCTAAAGAATTTTCACAGAGAAATGAATAAAAGAAGTGCTTATTGGACAATATGATCATACCAAAGAGAAATTAAAATATTAAACAAGGAAATAATGTCATGTAGAGAACAATACTTCAAATGCATAAAAGTCAGCTACATAGTGTAGAGTGAACAATTATGCAGTCTTGGAAATCTGAGACTAGGATGGTCAGCAAAATACTTATTCACAATGTTTAACTCGTACAGTATTCTCCGATTGGGATGAGATGCTTTATCAAGGTAAAATTGGTAAATGAGGGCCTACAAGGCATTCTTTTGTCCACATAACTAAATCACAACCTATGTGCTGCAGTTACAAATAGCTACAGGAAAATCCTATATGATGTGATGAACAAAATAGTGAACAATTAACAATGACTATTTCAAATGATGCGATGAACAAAAGAGATACACAAATCAAAAGATGATCACTGATTTGATGACAATGTGAAAATGATTAATTCTGACCATGATCTATATGATGGATACCTAATTGGGAGCTCGCGTGCACGATGGCGAATTGATCAATATATTAGTACTGGTTGCCACATTAAATGAAACCCAAAACAGAACCCCAGGGAGGAAATGGAAAACGACTAAATTCAATCTAGTCAAACATGACCTGAGATGCTTGTCAAAGTTGTAACTTTAATATGAAATGGTTAGGTATCATATAGTCCTATGATAGGAATGCCACAGAAACTGACTTCCATCCTGTATTATCACCGAAAAAAAGGACAAGTTTTATAGCAAATGTGTTGCTCAATATGAACAGGAGTGTTTCGAGCTTTCGAAGGTCCAAACAAGATTGTAAAGTTCAAGATTGTTGGTGACGCTATTTAATAAATGATAGATCAATATGTTGAGTAACTTATTAAAGGAAGGATGATTCTTTTGACATAGAGATAACCTCAGATGACCTCTCATGCATAAAAGAAAGACATGATATGTAGACGCCAAATTATATAAGTACAGGTGCACCACAACCAAAAGTTCGCTTCAAAGTTGCTTCACCCATTATGTTCAGAACATTTTTATTAATGGTAAACTACAGTTTTATAGCAAGCTTAACCAAATCATTTCTAAAACATCCATTGCCTCCAGGAACACATTTAGAATGGCATTACATAGTGCACATGTCAATACGTTAAGACTGAATTTGGCCAAATAGTGATGCATATAGTTGCTAGAGATTTGATTTACTTTCATGGAAAACACACTTTCCAAAAACCAGTTTCATAATCAAATAATACCATCAGAGACCCAAAAAGAAACCCCATTCGCAATTCTGGAAGAAGATGAGAATAAAATGCTGGACCTATCCTTATTTCAGTGTAAAAAAAATGCACCTAGAACTGGCAGGATCTCTTATTTCAAATTCACCATTATCTCCATCGTAGCCACATATTACAACATAATGCCCTGCTCAAAGAATTTATTTCACTTAACCAATATAAATGTAATGAAAATATAGCAAACAGAATAACTTTGAAAGACAAAGAAAAAAAGATGGTACAACTTACAACAACAGAATTCAAGCAATTTAATTTGGTCGAGTGTTAAACAAAATGTTAACAAAGAACAAGAATAAACAAGTGACAGATGGCTATTATGACAAATATTTTGTCCTCGTCAGATGACATACAAGGAGCTGACAGTTCGGGCAGGCTTGTGTCAGAGGATGACTTCAGTAAAAGTCATCAACTGATGTTTCAGATAAACTGATTTAATTTGCAATACAGACATAGACTTTTCAGCCTCTGCCATGGATTGCTCTTCTTCCATTTAGTGACATTTCCAACTACTATTATCAAAGAAAGCTGGCTATATCATTGTCAATTTAAATATATTGATTTCTTTGATTCACTGAAAGAATATCTTTAGTACACTATTTTATTCACATTTAAAATGAATGCCTGACACACCATCACCAAGGCATCATGAAGTCTAGTTTGTACATATCATGTATAGTTTCCAGCATACTGACTAATAATACCTCACAGTTAATATAAATAAGAAAATGATGGTACAACTGTATGTCAAAGAACTTACCCATATAATCTGTGTTGCTCATATAGCACTCAGCAACATGAGCATCTTTTGTCCAGGATTGACTGCATGAAATATAGTATTGGGAAAATCAATTAATGGTCCAAAAACAATCAATAGTCGTCCAACAGGAACAGATCTTTAAATACCATTTGTAAAAAGGCCAAACAACAAAGTGAAGAACTTTTTTATTTCACTGTGGTTTGGTGTCCCATAGTATAGGTCTACTGCTGGTGGTTCATGTTCATGAGACTGAAGATTTAAACTATAAGTTCAGGAAGGTAATGAAATCTGTATACTTTACCACTTAGTAAGGAGGGTGAGAGGGGTGGTCGGGAAGAGAGTGTAGGATCACAAGGTTATGAAAAACTAGCTAAGATTTTTTAATATATGAAAGTTATCTATGAAGGTGCTAACTAGATCTTAAACCCCCCAAGAGATGGGTAAATTTGGGTATAGCTTTTACCTTAACTTGATCTTGTTAACTAAAGCAACAGCAACGCATTGGCCTGATAGTATTAGCCAAGAAATATCTTTTGCACTGATGGATCTGCACTGTGGAACATGATAAATGTTTTAAACTAGTAAAGCGAGTAGATAGGTACTCATTCAACCACATTATATAACTTTTTAAGCAGTGGCCATAACATCCACATGTTGATAAGAAGTACTGACGCATACTTGTATGCTAATTCCAGCTTCAAGTGCTTTTTCAAAAAGTCCGTCTACTCTTCCTATGTCATCTTGCAGTTGTTCCTGTATATGCTCAAACGTCATCAAGTTTAGACTGTTATTTATAAGGGAGAATAAAGATAAACAGCCACACAGTCTATGTAAAAGAGGTGTATGTGGGGATCTGAGCAATTGAAAAAAGAGGAAAATATCACAAGAGAAACCATGACTAGGAGCATACATCTGATATTGAATAAGAAATAACTATAAATTTATTTAAAAAGCAAAAGTGTGAGGCACCCAAACTATAGCAAGTACAAATCCTGTACCCAAAAAAAGAGCATAAAGCACGCATAGTGCATGTTTGTAAAGAGCCATGAATAATAGCTGAGAAGTGATACATACATGATACCTACAACTGCATGTGCATTTTCAGTGTATCATGCATCTATTTATGTAGAACTTCTTCTGTTTCATACTTTAGAACAGTATAATCAACATATCCATTTCTCTTAAATTCTCCAGAAAGGAATAATTTTATCTCTGACACTTTAGTGAAAGTATGAGACCAATAATAGCGATGCGTCTTGCATAACACTCAAAGAATTAGCCACAGTAGAACAAAGTGACATGAATCTGCATATATTCTAAAAAGTAGGATGCCTCTTCAACAGTTCTGAAAAACTTTAATATGCAAAAAAGTGACATAAATTTGCTGAAATGAAGACTTTGATTGGGCACTCACCCTATAGTAGGATTCAGCTGAATAATCTGGATTTGCACCTAAAGTGACAGTCAAGAAAGAGAAGTCCACAGAAAACTTATGCAACAAGTATGCTAGATCAACAGTCCAAATGCTGCAAAAAGAAGTGCAGAAATATCAGTGTCCAAAAGCATGCCATGCCAGGTGATTTAAGAAAGACAAACTGAATATTACAATCTTTTCCATATTTTGCAGGAACATACATTGGGTGAATTGATACACAAGAAAGGCATCTAAAAGTGAAGTGCATCATATCCACAAATGGGAAAATCAGGTTTTTTTTCCTTTTTTTAAAGCACATCAACATGTAAATTCTAGATAACAAATGTCGACAAGTTTGCATATCAAGTACTTGGATTAGTGCCACAGGTGACAAAGTTCCAAAATTTGAATTGCAAAGTCTAGTTCATTCTGAGAATCCATGAGTTCAGTAAATCCACCACATTCATTATCATAAACTAGTAATTCACCAGGTTATAAATATCCTATGTGCAATATTTATCATTATTAACAACTTTCAAAGCTGTATTGTAACTGCAGATCCCAGAATGGATTCTTTTAGTATATAGCCCTTGGTAAATTGAAACATCTAAGAAAATCATATTTAAGGCATGTTCAGATCAACATAATTTGAATTCAGTGCAACAAAGGCTAAGAAAGCACACACCAGCTTTGAAAATTTAGTGATAACTAATAATCATAGACTCAAAAAACTTAATTTTCTACCAAAATTTGCAGATGCTAAAAGACATGAAAGAGTCTGAATGAACCAATGATAAGCTTGTTTCATTATGACGGAACATATAGATAATGGAACTTCTGTAACAGACTTCTAACATCAGATGTGATCACTATGTATTTGTTTTAATATTACTATAATCCGATCCCTTAACCACACCCCAACACACACACACAAAAAAACACCAGTAACATGCTCGAGGAAACCCATCTAGTTGGATCTGTCTTTGTTAGTAGCATGAACATTGTAATAGATTATAAGGCCTGTTAGAAGTCTCAGGCCTATAGAGGTCCATATTTTCCAGTTAGCTCATCTAAATGGTTCAATCTACATGAATTCCTTTTAGAAGAAAAATATTGTACAACAAAATAAGCACACTTCAGAAGTTCCTTCTCTGTAAGTTCTATTGCAAGGTTTGAGTTGCTGTATTCTCCCCGATCGCATTCCACGATCATAACCTAAGTTCTATAGCATTACTACTTCACATGACTTAAACTATATCAACATAAAAGTTAAAAAAAATGTAATCTACCACCATGCCCTCCGAACCTTAAACATAGCTCTATAGTGGAACATATCTACCGTTGTGACTTAAGTTATATTCCTAGGGTTACATGTGTTATGCAATCATAACCTGACAAAGTTTGACAATGTCGTCTAAAAGGCCATGCTTGGAGATAGGACATTCAATACATGGCATGATTGCATGGTATCATAGACACCGTCATGTGTGATTGAAGGGGAAATAGCTCCAACAAAGCAATTTAATGTACATTTAATAGTGGCTCGAAAGAGAGATGAACAAAGGAAAGGGGAAAACTAGCCGGTGAAGAAAAAGCAGAGGATTTTACTATTGAAGAGCAATTAAGAGCCAAATCAAACCAAATTACATCTACCATGGAAACATTTTTGTAACTAATAGGGCCATCTGAAACTAGACCCTCGTCGAATCCCTATTTGAGCGGATTTGATATTTTTGGCAACATTTTTCCAGCTTCTTTTTCCCCTTTCAAGAATCTGCGCCTCGGGTGGACCATGGTTCGATGCTTTCACATCCTACGCCATCCAATTTGTGCGCAAAAGGAGCGACACAATCTATCCAGCAATAATAAGAAGAAAGAGGGCTCACCTTGTGGTGCAGCAAAGCTTCTCGAGGTCGTGGATGTCGTACTGCTCCAACCCTATGGTCCTCAAGACCATCAACACGCAGGCGAGGCCGCAGTCCCAATCGAATCGCTGCCGCACATGAGGGACCTAGAAAACCACACAGCACCACCGTCGTCGATCAGGCAGGGCAATCAGCCGCCGAAACGGAGGAGAATTGGGATAACAAAGGAAGAAGACCAACATCCACGAAGCGAGAGCGACAAGAGACGGGACGATCAAAACGGAAGGAGAAAAGACGGCCTTCCTTAGCCTCCACCTCCTCCTCATCACCACTAGCATTATGGCGTGCCGCCCTTCCTCCGATCATCTTCACCAGCTTGTCAGCAATAAGGCGGAAATGCCACAGAACCATTCAAGCCGCTCCAGGGTAGCGGTTTCATTCATACCATCAAAAGCTACCCCCCAGATTTAGGCAACAGGAAGCCGATGCTGCTGCCGCGGCGGAGGGCGATCCGCACCGACTCGATTCATCAATTAATCCGATTTGGAAGAAGCAGCAGAATTGGTCGGTCATTCACGAATCGACCGAATTCAGCGGTCCATCAAACGATAAATGGGAGACGACGGAGTTCCGCGACGCCTTCTGCCACCGGACGACAGATACTAGTAAACCCGGGATCCACGTGGGGCCGGCCAATTTGCGCCCCACTGGAGACGCGGGTGTGCCAAGTGGGGAGGGCGAGGCGAGGGTAAAATGATGCACCGCGGCTTTTTCTTTTTAATAATTATCCATCTCATTTATTACTTCGTACGGGGATTGCGGGATAGGAGGCAGTAATAATCGGACAATAAATCCGAAGCGAAGCGCCAGCGGGAGATCGTCTCCACGGAGGGTCGGATGGATATATGATGACCGGATTCGTACGGCGGCAGGAAAATAATAGAGATAATAATTTGGCTTGGACGCGAAGCAGCAGTGGTGGTGGTCGGTTAGGTGTGTGACTCTGTTCGCGGTTATTGTGTGTGGGAAGAATGAGGTGTCCTTTGGAGTCGGTGCGAGAGGGATTGTTGGACTCTTTAGATATTCCTAATTTTCTTTTGGTCTTAAAAAAAATTGAAAGTAAATTTTGAAACCATTAAAAGAATCCCGCAGGAAAAAGGGAACAAAAAGACGAGCTTCGCTATTTCGACGGTTCCCTGAAGCCTCCCTCGTCACGTCACTTTTCTTTGTTCTCCGCTTTCCCCGTCGGTACCCATCGCCCATCGGAGCCCCGCCATGGACGTCGGAGGCGCTTACGCCGAGGGGCCAGACGCGGGCGGCGGCGGAGGGACGAGCATCGACATCACGGCTCTGGACGGCATCATGAACGTCAACTCCCTCTTCACCTTCGCCGTCTTCGTCGGCCTCGCCTGGAACCCCTCTTCTTACCCCGACGGCGGCCTTCCGGACGTCGACTGCGCCGCCGGCAACCGGGTAGTGGAGGACCTAGTCACCTTCCACGTCCTGGCCTTCGCCTCCTTCCTCTTCTCCAGCCTGATCGCGCTGTGCCTCAAGCAGGCCGTCCGCCTCGTCCACCCCCACCGCCGCGCCGCAGCGCGCATCAACAAAGCACTGCTGCGCGGCGGGATCGTCGCCTCCGCCGTCGGTTCCGTTCTGGGCTGCGGCTTCCTCACGTTGGCCCTCGTCAACGTGGTCCAGGTCAAGCTCGGCAGGCTCGGGTGCAGCGGCATCGCGGTGGGGGCCATCGTGCCGCTCGTCACCCTCATCCCCACCGCCATGATCATCTACATCGCCATCATCTTCTATGCCTTCACGCGCCGCTCACACCACGGGTTGAGATGAGCCAGCATAAGTGAGCTAGGGTTTGGATTTCTGCTCTGAATATTTACTCCTTATAAGGTATGGACTGAATCTTAACCTATCTGGTTTGAGTTGTATAACAGAAGAGTATTTGGGACTTCGAAGTCAAATAGTCCAACTTTAACCTTCGCGTATTTTGTTTATTGGCATATACTATTTGAGCTGTTAATTGCTATGTAAATGTCTCTCTCTAGTCTATGAAATAGATCACTAGGTTTTGGAGATTGCAGTGGACCACAGATCATCCAAAATGGATAGTAGATTCTAATAAAGGGTGCAGGTATTGGTTCTAATAAAATCAATCAAGCACACTCATCGTTGGAAAAACCTGGGATCTTGTCAAAAGTTGACTTCACTGCCTCAGTCCCATATGCTTTCTATGTGCATTCATCAATGTGTTTCCATGGGTACGTCGCACAACCTATCTTTTCATGTCCTCCTCACCTGCGGCTTTTGTTTAATGTTTTAGTTAGATTCCCGACATCTAAACCACACAAAAGGGTTTACGAAAGTTACCTTCTTTGTTAAGCAATCTCTGAGCATAAGCTCGGTCATTGGCGTCATCATCATCATCTTTGCTTGAAACCTCCCTATCTTCCTTTATTTTTTTTGTCGGAAGTCTTCATCGCCAAGTTCCACCCAAATGTCGGTCGGTGTGACATGCCAACCTGGTTTCCCCTTGCTCTGCCTGCTACCTCAACCAGGATGTGCCAGGGTAACTTTGCTGGACCCAAATCAACACCAGGAAACCTTTTTATTCCCTTGGAAAGGAATCATAGAGTTAGGCAAATCTGATAGATAGCCACTGGAGACAACATTGTGTTGTGCGAAGGATTTACCCAATGGTACTTGAGAGTCTGTAGGACCCTGACCCCTCTTTAAGTACCCAAACATCATACTTTCAGATTGAAGTTCGGTTGGAGCTGCACTAACCCAAGCGTAGATAGTTGTCGTGCAGCTGTCTCCTCTGAACTCTGTCAGCAGATTAAACACCAACAATTAATACTGGAAAAATAAATAAAAACATCGGCAGATGATTATCATCATCATCAGGCATATGCCTGTCAATCCCGATCCAGATTCGTCAGCTCAACCCATCCTAACTCGTTTAGCGTGAGCCACATAGTATAGTGTACGATACAGGTTCAGTTAACTTACTCTAAGCTCAGGTTGGCACCTCGAGTCAAAGCGTCGATGTTCCCAGTGACAACTTCACGAACAGCTGGGCCCTGAGCAGTTTTTCCTTTTTCCTTTATTCCTCATGTGGCGCCATGTGCTTCCGCGTCGCGACATGCCCAGGGCGAGGTTTCTCGCAGGGAGAGGTGCTGCACTGGCAACTTGTGAGAGACCTGCGAGAATCAAATCTCAGATTGCAGTGACGAGTATATCTGAATAACAACTCTTTTGATAGAGGACCTGGCAATAACATCTGCGAAACCATCACCCCGTTTCGGGATAGCTATTCCAACATAGCTTAAACCCGTAGTTATGTGCTATTTATATGTATTGTAGGATACATTTCTGAGCAGCCTCACAACCTGACGAAGGTAGAAGCTGGAGGTGAAGGCTTAACTGTTCAAATATCGAAGTCCATTGATAGATAGTACCCAAGTTCTAATCAACTTTCCAAGAATTTCATCTTTTCACTCCTACATCAAGAAAGAAGTTAAATACCAAGATTAAACGGTTGTTTGAGCTGATGCCCGCAAGAAGGAACCACATGAGACCTGATTGCTGAAATAATAGTAGCTTGCAAGGGCCTGCAATTGCTCTAAAAAAAAAACCTGTTAGGATCGGGATTGCAATGCTGATGGTGATGGTGAAAACTAGAATGACTGAGGCAACACAGTATTATCTTAAAGTCTTTGAAATTGCCTCTTCGAATAGCGATGTCATTCTGATTGTAGACTGAAGAAAAGAAAATAAAATACACAATAAATATTCAACCAGTGAAACCGATTAAAATTTTCACTTGGTTTTGCACATGAACTGTTTTTATTAGTTGCCAAACTGGAGCCTTGAAGCAACATGGTAGGCACAGTTTTTTCTCTTTTCATAAAACGGTTGCCATTCTCTGAAGGGTAGCATGTCAAGGAAATGGTTGCCTTTGTTCTGACAGTTTAGTTGAGTCATTTATCATCTTCAAGAATTCCACTTGAACCTCATGTTGGTTAGTTTAATCAATTAAAAAATCCTGCATATAATCTGTTAATATTCTACCTGTATCTCTTGTTGATTTTTTTGTTCATCTAATCTAACTTTAGAATTTGCAACTTCAAATAATTAAGATCTAAAACAGAACTTAATGAAAACATGAACCTAAAAATATGAGACCATTTGAAATTGAGCTAAAAGAGTATTGTCTATCATATAATGATTAAATGAAGTAACTGAATCAACCTTCCAGAATCTGGTCATTAAAAAATAATCCATCTTAGTAAACAATATCTGGACATGCAGGACAATCAATATGGCAGATAACAGGCTCTATGGTTCGAGCCTGGAGGCTGCAACTAAGCATTGGGACAAAATGGAAAAAAAAGAAGAAGAAGAAGAAGAGACTCAAGAACTAGTCTTGATTCACCCACTATAGATGACCTAAAACACTGAGAAAATATATTTTGAACAAGCTGACCATTAATGGTAACACTCTATCCTTGACAAACAAAAAAACATACTGAAGCAATAACATAACTAAACACCTTTAGATTTAAAAGACTGGTAATTTCCTGGAAGGTTAGGAAAGACATTCAAGAATTATCACACGCCTAATAAATTCAAATGACAAATTATTCATCAGTGGCTTGAAACAGTAAAAGATAATAGTAAAAAAAATTGTGCAAATAACGGAAACATATGAAATTAGGGTCCATGACTTTAAATTACCTTCTTCTTCTAAAAACATAGAGCATTCTGATAAGATCAATGTCTTCAGTAATATAGGGAACCTGAAAAAAAAAAAGAAATGGGCAAAAGCAAAATTTAGTTAATTTGCTTCTCTTGGATCCAAATACTTGGAATAAAGTTTATAAACGTATTTTGTACCTTGCCTCCATTCACCTCTAGTGGCAATGTTTGTGTCGCCTGGTTTGTTCCCTTCAATAGTTTTATACCGGTAGCAGTTTAAACAGAATGACAATAATTAACACTGGATTGCATGCAGTACAAAGTTCAATTCCTTGAGATAGTTAGACATGATGACTGCCTTTCTGATTTCATAATTTGCTGTTTTACTTACACTTTTTGGAGCTCCAGAGATTCGGTCTGATGGAGAGCTGACATAGAAATCTCGGCCACCATAGTGCACGGACGAGCCAAAACAGGCTAATTCTCCTGATCGATTGGGATAGACAGGCTTACCATCCTTGTCCCGTGTTATTTGCCCTCTGGTTGGACTACCCCGAGACATGACATCTGCAAAGTGGCCATTATATCAGGGTAATTTACTGACTATTTGGATCCAAAAACCCTTGCTTAAACCATATCTAGCGGATTAAAAATTTTAGAATATATTTTTAGATTTAAAGCAAGACAAAAGAGAACAATGGAAAACTTGTGTGCAAAGTCATGCACGAATATATGACTACTTCGAGCATTATAGCTCTGATCTACATGTTTTCTCATGCGCGCAAGCCATAGGAATTATCACTCACAAGCTATCTATAAGAAGAATCAAATGACGCTTCTTAACTAGATGTTGTTCTTTGGAAGAGCTACTATGGTCACTGGCTAATTAAATGGCAAGCACAATTTATAGGAAACCTAATCGCCATCAACAAAGGGAATGAGTTAAAATAATGTTCAAGAACCTGCAGCTGCGTTCTGAGCGTTCCCAATCTGGCCATCAGTGCTTTGCCTGTTCAAGGTCCGGTACAAGTCGCCTGGCGACGAATGCTTCGCTATCACCTGTGCCATCGTGAACCACGACTTATTCGTTTAGGGCTTCTCTTTACAAAACCCAGAAAACAAGATCAGAGACAGATTAATCGATGACATCCAATGACAGAACCCAAAAGGTAAGAAGAACAGTAAAGATCGATGTTCATGTTGCACGACGCAAATAGTACTCGATCCAAAACCCCACGGTGGCTCCGAAACCCATTACGGAATTCAGAACCGAAGGGCCAATGAATCTAACATGCACCAGACTAACACGCACCGTGGAAGGAGGAGGGAAGACAGTGCTGAAAGTAGTTAGGCGACAACGACGAAGACGAGGAAGCAAAGGACGAATCGATCGATGCGAGTTCATCGGCGATCGAAGACGACGGCTTGTTTTATCCTTCCATCGCTCTCTCTCTCTCTCTCTCTCTCACCGAGTAGAGGAAGAGGGCATAAATCGAGGGGGAGAGGATGGCGCGAGGGAGAAAGTTGTGAAAGGGGGCATAAGAGAGTGACTTTTCCCACTAACGAACACATTTAACATGATTATCGACATATGCGTTTGTTATTATCGTAGGAATTTTTTTTTAAAAAAATAAATAATAAAAATATCATTCGAACTTACGATATATTATCAAAAATTTTGCTAAGTTAGTTGATACATTTATAAATATATCGGAGTTAAGGTTTCGAACCTTACCCCTTAGAAAGAGGGTCAATCCGAAATTAACATTTCAATCTTAGTATGTTAAAGCATATAGTAAGAAAATAACTGTTCTTACTAATTAGATTTATATATTGGGTTTAGATTATTAAAGTCAAATCTTATTGAAAACATGTTTTCCTTCCTAATAATGCATCAGCTCAGGCTACATGTGTATTAGATTGGTTAAATTCATAGTACAGTTCTTGACATGACCATCTAATAAAATTAATTTAAAGGTCGAGAGATGTTGCTTCTCTCTGCTGGTTGTTTCAACTACAGGAAAAAAAAAGTGTACGTGTGGTTTGAAGACGTCACTTACTTTTATCTGGCAGAACCCATTTTTCTACAGTACTCTAAAGCGTTCACAACCACAAAGTTATTAAGTTTTTGTAATTAGTGTTCATCGTATAGCCAAAAGTTCAGAACGAGGCAGTCCTATATGTAGCCGCATCAGAGAAACAGTTCAAGACTACAAGAACGCATGAATGGAAAGAGTTCAAACGCGAAAAAGAAAACTAAAAGGTTGTTCGTACCTATTAAATCTTCGCTGATATATGACGACTGAAATTGGCATTTGGTGCAACTACTTGCTTCATGTGGACTGCAAAAGAACACGATATTTAGCTGAAACAATGCCCCCATGCACATCACCTGCATGACCCAAACAGCCTGCACCAATCAATCACAATTAAATTATCATCAGCGGTAGATTTTATTGATGCCACTGACTTAGCATTTCAGTAACCAGAACTGACAGCTAAAAACACAGAAAAGAAAGTTGCAAGATATTGCCATGAAACAGACTTCAATGTAAGTAGAGATGGGCAAAGAGTAAGAATAACCAATACATTATAACCACTGCAATGTGTTGAGTAGTAGGATAGAGGACTACAAGAAGATTACTTGCAGTCCCCAATGTTTGATTTAAACACTAGCATCGATGGAATTTTTTCTTTGTAGAAAAAGCATAGGAGCATTCAATAATTCAATCAGAACCAAGTGTTGTCCTCTGAATGAAATCTGCCATCAAAACACGACAGTGTCCAACATAGTCCCCAGAGTCTGGATTATGTTTGATGACATCAAGTTGGAGACGTGCTCTTCCAGATGCTTTTTGGCATCCTGCCTTCCCACATTAACAATAGCCAATTTTTCTGGTGGAAGTTCATCCTCCTCTTGTACTGCTTTGTTGTATTTGATAGCCAAATCCAACATTTCCTGAGTATGCAAACAATAGGTTAGATGTACAGTTTTTTCAACTGCCAAAACATTTAAAATAACAATTAGTATCCTAGAATGTTCTATTCAGGAAGTAAAACTAGGTCTTATCACATACCTGGACAGTCTGCTCATTAGTTTTGGAATGGGTGTCAAATGGCCTAAGTATCAATCCATCAGTCCACTTCTTTTTGTGAAGGTTCAGCAACATTTTCTCCTCCAGCTCATTCTTGCGGTAATTTATTGCTATAGAATAGTAATGCCGGTTCAACCCGTGTATCAGTGCCTAGTAAATAACATCCAGAGGTAGATTAAGTGTAACAAGACAACCAACTCAGTATGACTTTAGATAGTAATAAACAAGCACCCAACCTGAATGGATGGTTTGTTGAGATGCCCAACATTGGATGTTGTTTGGCGAGGCTCCTGGCCAAGCATCATTGTCTGAGGGTTGATCAAGCGGAAAGCATCAATGACCACCTTACCCTTGACACTCTGGATTGGGTCTACTACAACAGCAATTGCCCTAGGATTGAGGGCTTCAAAACTCTGAAGGAAGCCATCCAAATGATATAGACCACACAAAAAGACATCAGAATATTTTACCATCAAAACAACACATAGAAAATGCCATTGACATAACCCAAACAGAGAAGCATATTGGCTGAATCAGTTTTCTAGATCTAGACAAACAAACAAAACCGATGTAACTATCATATGAAATACACCAAGAATCAACCATATAGCATGGTCAGCAAAAGAATGACACCCCAAACCACTAGATCCACATCCATTATAAGACAAAAGCAAAAGAGAGAACAAACATCAATAAAATAAGAGACTTGTTGAATAGAAGATGACTACACACCTGCTGTGTGTTTATGTCAACACCAGAAAGCCAGCAACCAAAGCCTGGGTGAGAGTGGTACCATCCAACCACCATTTCAGGTCTGTAACATTAAAACCATAGTCAAATATAAACACTAAAAGAGAAATCTAACAAACAAGGAAATAAAAAAGCTACCAGTGCTTTCATTTAAAATAAATTCCAGAGAAATGTAGATATACAAGAATCAAATATCATCACAGACAAACTTCTTAAAATGCCAAAAATCTTAAAATCTTATGAAATTGATATAAATAAAAAATCTTAAAATTCCAAAAACAAATAGATACCTACCATTGCAGATAAAATTCAAATACCAAACAAGACAATGAAATTACATGGAAGGAGAAGTAGTAACGAGGGTTCTCTTGTTGCTGCCCATTCAAACAGTATACATTTCATTTTCGTAGAATCCTATCATTACATCAACATCGAGTGAAATTTCCAGCTACCAAGTAACCAATTTTATTGAAACGAGATGGCACTATAGTCTTCTGAAAAAAAGCATGTTGAGCGGCAATCTTCCATAAGTCAGAAACACAAAGGTGTAAAGAGAAAATAGAACATTTAACCACTTGAAACTCCCTGTTCATTAGTGCATAAAGCAGCAGAATCATGTATATCTATCATCACAAAGATTTATCTCCACACCCTAACCTTTCCCTTACCACATCTCATTCATTATCAACAATGTGGCAAGTAGACAAATGGGTTCGTGTGAATGTACGGGCAAAAAATCATGTTAGCTGATGAGGTATTTGATAAGCTTGAAGTCTCAAGTCCTACTATAAAAAGAATAGAAGAATCAAAATCCAGTCACTTGAACCTTGAGATATTCCAATATAGAACATTAAAACAACACATCTTTAGGTGAAAAAGAAACAACTTTTGACTTTCTGTATGGCAGCACTTAAACAAGACACTTGAAGAACATATATAACTATGACGTTAGGTTCCAAATGACAGGATTGTCTAAAAACCACATGGTGTTGCTTCTGTGAAACATGGTGTTCCTTTGAACATCAGTCCATTTACATAATTGTTTCGTGACAGTAAACCAATGTAATGGACAACAAATGCCTTCTTGTAGGGTAAAATAGACTAGATGAACCAATCAAGCCAATCTCAATTTGAGAGATGTCATTGTTTACATCCATAAACAGCATATTGCCTCAAAAAATTAAGACCCTAAAACTAAAAATGCAAGCAAAATAAAAAGAACTTGCAATCCTCAAAATTTGAAGTTCAATATCACAAGGGGGAGAGAGGAGATTAAAGAAAATGATTAACCTATAAATGGGCAATATAGCTGGCTGAATGGAGATGGCAAACAAAAAAAGCGATATGACATACAGACAATTTGTAAGTAAATAAAGAGAGAGATAAGCAATAAGCAAATTTTACAAAATGTGAATTTAACAATATCAAATTTATTTTTGAATAAGACCCTGCTAAAGACAGACAACCAGCTTAACCCTTTATTAACAAGGTTCACAGGATCAAATTTGTTCAAAGATTAGCCATCATAATCAGAACTGATCAATCATATTAGATTGCAAGATCAACAAATCAACCCAAAGGCAGCCTATAAATTAATAAGTGAAAAAAACTAAATATAAAAACTGAAGATATGTTTGAAAAAAAATTTAACAAAAGTACCCTTTAAATAGTCCATCTCAAGAAGTCTTTCTGTATTCTCTAATGAATATATAGATTTTACAAGATATGTATAAAATATATAACTCAGTGTTATAAACATCCAAGATTTATTACCTAAAAAAGAGAAATAAAGAAATTCAACATTATGTGAAGTCATAAAAATATTGCTCCCTCCTACCAATGTTACCAGTGCTAAATTTTCAGAGAAAGGTAGATTGTGCAGACGTGTATTGGAGATTGCAGAACATCTCTTTCTCCCTTCCCCCGTGTGTCCACCTCCCGATGACAGACAAAAAGTTTTCTTTGCAAGTCCATGTAAAGAACATGAACATGTTCGATCCACCATAATATCACCATGCTACCTACCTTTCTTTTTTTTTCTTTCTTCAAAGGCCATATAGGCATTTGTTCAGAACTTCACATCAGTAGGTTTTTTTCCTTGTTCTACAGTAACCAGCTTACGCAAACAGTCATAACCTTAAAGCCCTAATCAGTAGTCCCCTCTCGAGTCAGAAGTAAAAGAGCAAGTTGGCTCAGTTTCTCACAGATCCCAAACATTGCTGAGGAGAAGAAACAAGAAATGAGGGAACAAAAAAAGCTACAGGCGACATCTTCTGTCAAGTGTAGCCACCGGATGATAAACATTCTTGCAAAGTACCATAATAATCGATATCCCAATTCAATGGTAACAAATTATACCCAAAAAATGAACTCGAAAAAGGAATTTAGTAATTCAGTGAATAAAGCATGCAGAGATCCTACGAATTAGAAGAACCGAGGCAGGTAGAAGAAGTACCTAAATCCATCATTAGATCAGCCAAACAGCAGCCTAAAATTAGCCCTAGCTACGGAGGTACAAAGTAAGAGGCTAATGTTATCCGGTCTTGGAACATGCATCTCTTTAAAGATCCGGTGTATGTATTAGTAGAGAGATGGGAAAAGGACTACCACCTTCCAGTCTGCTTGAGCATGTCGAGCATGTTGGTCTGGAAAACGTGATCCACGGCCTCCACGCTGACGCCCGTCCCGCTCTGCGGCATCGCGAAGACGTCGACGACCCGGACGGTGTACTCGTCCACGAACTCCCCCAGCATGAGTCCCATCACTTCCATGGGCACCCCGGCTCTCCCTGTCTCCCGGATATCACAGAAACCCTAATCTTAGATCGCCACCAACACAATAAAAGAAGCAGAAAAAATAAAGAATCGGAAACACGGAGATGGAGATTTGACGTTACCATGCTTGAGCATCTTGAGGAGGGCGAGGGAAGAGATGTAGACCTGCTCGGCGGAGTCGAGTTGGGGGGAATCGGTGGGCGGATGGCCCATCCCGCCGGCACCCGAGAAGATCCGATGCAATCTCTCCATCCCTTGCATATCCTTCTTCTTCCTTCCTTCCCTTTCTCTCCCTCTCTTGCTTCTGTAATTATTCCTCTAGGCTTTCGCACAACCCCTTCTCCGGAGGAGAATTCCTTGGTAACCTGTGATATTTTGGTAAAAGACGAGCTAGCCGACGTCCCCTCGCAGCGGCCCCCGATTGCCGTACTGGCCCTCCGATGCGTATCAAACGGACGACAATAATTCTTTAATCCTCGATAACTTACCCCCTCCTCACGCAGGAGCGGGACCCGCTGGGGATTGTGGCTGCCTGCCTTAAGCCGCAAGGGTAGTATCCAAATCGGGTGTGTGGGGAAAGCATCGCCCGAATGTGGACCGATATGTCGATCTTGATCCGACTCGTCTGATCGATCCGACATGACCTCCACCCGATCCAATTTGGACGATCTGTCGAGATCATGAGTCGAGTACGGGTCGCAAGAAGTTGACCCGCTAACAAAGTGGGTTTGCATGATCGCAAGAAGGCGTGTATTCGCTCAAAGGTATATTTAAGTCCGACATGACTTCTTTTCCGAATCTAATGGAGAATGATCGATTTGCAAACTCTGAAACCGGTTCGAACCAAACTTATGGACAAAATTAAATTCGAAGATCAATTTGATTTATCGAAATTGACTTAATATAACCTTTTTTTTTTTTGGTACCGTGACATGTCGTAAAGAAAAATCACTGAGTATTTGGAGCTTGGATGAAGCATAATTTTTTTCGAAGATAATAAATATTTATATCTCATGTCTTTTATCTTATTTTTAATTTAATAATAAAAAATAATCATGTCTTATATCTTACATTATGCAAAAGATTGTATTGGAAGTTTAATAACCAAGTTAGTAGGTGTTTGCATACCTTTATACGACATTGTTCTTATAACTATTGATTGATTTAATGATATAGTGTTGTCTTTATAATCATTGATTTAATGAGAGATATTTTTTTAAATAGTATACTAATATGACATGCCTAATAAGTTATTCATATTCTTTGGTAATTGATGTGACATGTATAATAGGTGTTGATTGGATTTGCATGTATTGATTGATAATAAATAATAGTCATAATATTTATTCCTTGTTATATTTGGAGGTAAATGTTTGTTTATCGGGATGTCTTTACGACCTCAAATCATTATAATTTTCATTAAAAAAATAATTATATTATGCTTTGATTATTTTATTTATTTTTGATAAAATATATTATGTGCAAATGAATACTTTTGAACGCATCATGTGTTTTATATATTTTTATGTTCTAGGATCTATCATATAAATGAAATATTTTATGATAAGTTAGATGCTTTATTGTCCTACCAAGAGATATCACATCCAAAAATAACATCATGAGATATGTTAGGTTCTTCGTTCCGTATAAAATACATCAAGTGCAAATAAGATAACTTATATAAAATATCATGTTTCACATATACATTACATGTTAGATGCTTCGAATAATTTATCACAAGTAATTATATTATATATAAAAAAAATATTTTGAAATACATCAAATGATTTAGATGTTTATTCATCTTATATGAATGTAATTCATACCAAGGTCCGTAATACCATATCGTACCAAAGTTTTGATCTGGGCTCGATACGGTACGGTATGGGTGTACCGCTCGGTACACCCAGGTGTATTGAACACTGTAGCAGTGCAACAGTGCATTGCTTGCACTGCTACAGTACTGCAATGCACTGTTTGCACTCCTGTGGTGCACTGTTGCTACAGTGACTGTAGCAGTGCACTATAGTACTGTGCTGGTCGTACCGCTCGGTACCGGGCGGTCCACGTACCGATAATCTGTCGAGCCGGTACGTACCGCTCGTACCGGGCGGTATACATCGAAACGACAGACCTTGATTCGTACAAAGGAGATGTTCTAAGATATGTCATGTATTTCATATTTTTGTTTGTTTTGAATGATACTTTATGATTTATGAATTTTTTTAAATAATTTTTTATCTTATACATAGGTATAATTATTAAAGAGATGTTACAAGATATATCATATTTTTATTAATTTTTTTTATCCTAGACAGATATATCACGTACAAAGAAAACGCTTTATAACGTATCAAATACTTTGAATACTTTTTAATATTGAACAAGCACATCATGCGTGAAGTCAATCTATTAATCAGGCAATTTGTGTTAGTCATATTAAATACTTTGGATATATATATTTTATTTTATATTAAGATAGAGCTTATGTGTGCACCCGATGAACATCCACATAAATAAAATCAATGACAAGCCAATCTTCCAATCTTTTGGAACTTATAGTGTTTAGGTAACACTCTTTTAATTACAAACAATTATCTCCACTCGTATAAAAAGAGATCAAAAGTATGTTCTTATTTTATCTCAAGTACTTTGGATAAAAAAATTATCTATTCAACTAGAACAATCAAATAACTCGAATGTAGGATGAGACCATGAATCGGATGTTCCACAAACATTGACCAGTCTCAAAACGTATCATTTAATATCATATTTGAGCCGTGGAAATTATTTATCTAATGTGTTAAATTCGCTCTCTTTAACGCACAACTTCATCGAATGACGTGGCGCACTCTTTACACTCGGCTTCGGATTGGCCTCGTAGTGCTGGAACGCACCACGAACTCACACAACACTTGGCCGGCACGTGGAAGCATCAGATTCCTGTCGGCGCAGAATATTCCGTGCACCACGAACTCGGAGTCGTCGCGTGGGTAATGCTCGCCCTCTCCGGTGCTTCTGATGTATCCTTAAATCAATACTGACCGTCTGATCCTGCGATCATCACCAATTAAATGCATCTCACTCACTCGTAGCGTACCCGTTTAACTGCCTTCCTGCTAACTGGAGGACGTGGTGGGGTCTGGGTAACCATGACCCGGTAGAAAATAGAGCTTAATAAAGCGACGAAAAGACCATGATAAAAAAGAGGAGATTTCAGCCCGAGGGCGTAGTTGTTAGGGTTTCGGTTCGGGCGAGGGTGGGGATGAACGCCGGAGCTTCTCCGGCAGCGTTCTAGGATTCGTGAGTCTCGATAATCGGGTGAGTAAGAGTGGGATCCGTCTACGGAGATGCAGACAGAGGCGCGGGTGGGGGTCGTAGTGGAGGGCGGTGGCCACAGAGCCCTTTCCTCAGGCCACGCAGGTGGCGCAGGCGCCCTCGATGGTGGGGCTAGAAGGTACTCCTCACACCACCCGCAGCAGCAGCAGCAGTTGCAACATCAACCGCAGATCGGGACGGTAGCACACCTTATATCCGGCGGGGTCGCCGGTGCCGTCAGCAAGACCTGCACGGCCCCTCTTGCTCGCCTTACCATTCTTTTCCAGGTAGCTAGCTCTTCGATCTGCCTCCTGTCTTGCGACGCAATGGAGGAACCTCTTTGCTCTTATATATGTAGTTGTACTCTGTGTATCTGCTTTTGTTACTTACGAAATTTCTATCCCCACTGAGATGTGTAATTGTGATTTGATTTTATTTATGTCGAATTAACTAATGTGGCGATCCTTTTGGACCTGCAGGGCAGGAGCCAGAAACTTCCAGTTTCTGAACCTGCAGGGCAGGAAAGTTATGGTAAACATGAGATTGAAAATTTATCAACATCTTAGTTCGGATGAAGAATCTTTGGATCAAAGGGTGTTCTTCCACGCATCAGTAGGTTTATGGCATGAAATGGTTGTTTGTTCTAGCCATGTATTCGTTGCTTTTTGTTGTATGCTAGTTGGTATGTTTTTGATGTTCAATATAGTAAAGAGGCCGCACGTAGACTGCTAGTTCAGAGAATTTGGTCACAATTCACAAAAGTTGAAGGCTTTATAGTTGGATGTACTACCTATTAAGTTTGCAGACTTGATGTTCCAGCTATTAAGAAGTCATAAGACACAATGGATTTAATTTCTTATATAGTTTCTATGTTCTGGCCAACTCAAAGGTTTTCAAATCCCTTCTTTGCATATTAGCTGAATCTGGTTGGAATCATTGAGGTTTCGATTGTCTATGACATCGCTTGTAGTTCTGTTGTAGGGTTTCAATGAGCTTTTACTATGCCTCTATGATAGCACTAAATGAGTTCCCTTTTTAACTCTTTATTTAGTTTCCTGTAATTTGCAAGATAAATAACTTACATTTTTAATGCTCAAATATCGGTTTTTTATTTTAAGCGGAGAAAGAAAGAAACATTCTTAATTTCATTGATGAACTTCATGGTTGTTTCTTATTGCACCACAAATTCAGGTTCAAGGAATGCACTCTGATGTTGCAACTCTAAGGAAGGCTAGCATATGGCACGAGGCTTCTCGTGTTGTTCACGAAGAAGGTTTCAGAGCATTTTGGAGAGGAAACTTGGTGACTATTGCTCATCGCTTACCTTATTCTTCGATAAGCTTCTATACCTATGAGCGATACAAGAATGTAAGTTTGAAAGTTCAGTAGAGAAACATGCATTGGTATTTAGATCCATACTGATTTCTTTGTTAATGATATTTTCATGCAGTTTCTGCAATTGGTTCCTGGTCTAGATAAGCGTAGAGACAGTGTAAGTGCAGATGTCTGTGTGCGATTGTTTGGTGGAGGTTTGGCTGGAATAACAGCTGCATCAATGACATACCCATTGGATCTTGTCAGGACACGTCTTGCTGCCCAGGTAATCATATTATTTATTTTTGATCGTCAGAAACACAATTCCATCTTTTTAACTCTTAGACCTGGTAGTGAAATTTCATTTTTAATTGTATTTTGTTTATCAAAGACTTCTCGTCATGTTAGGCTTTCTGGAAGTCAAACTGAACCTTCTTTTCCATCTTAGTATGGTTATCTTTTTGACATAATAATATTGGGCATGATGTTGATATGCCTAAGTGTTATTTCCATGCTGCAGCATGCTTTTCATTGATTTCATTAATGTGGTTTTTGTGTTGTGTGTAGGAATAATAAGAGTATAGAACTGGAGCAACTTGTCTGTTAGTGAGATGACTCACTTTGCACGTACTACGATGGGAGCTATAGGACATTTTTAATTAGTTGCAGCTCTCATCCTGGTTCGTGATTTTCCTAGTTACTTTTCTAAATACTGGCTGCAGGAATGTGACCACACATTGCTTAGATAATTGAGCTACCAAATTACTTTTGCATTGATTCGTACAATTGTCTTCTAAGTTTTATTATTTGTTGTAGTTCTCATTTTCCACTGGGTAGAGGGATCACATGTCATGTGCCCCTTGTCAGTGCATTGAATGCCCATTCATGTGTTACAGAATCTTTGTTTTTCATATTAAAATCAGCGCGAGTGTTTTGGCTAATAACTTTATTATTTACTTCTCTAATTACTATGTTCAATTTTCTCATGTTATCTTTTGGTTATTGGATATAACATGTGAGATGTCAAAAATATAAGCTTTGCATATCATTGACCAGAAATTGCTGGATCAATATAACTATTTTTCTTCACTGTAGTACTAAGTAATTCCCCATCAGCTATCAGTAAGAGCTATTTGTTCCCCCTTATTCAGTCTCCCAGCATTTCATTATTCTATTGGTCTATATTAAGGTATGCTCATAATTTTTAGTCCTGGCATATTTGCTTTAAGAAGCATACCTACCCATGCATGTCCCTTGATGACAAAAAAATTGTTCCATATCTATATTGGAAGGTGGCGCTTTCATCAAGTGTCAACTTTTTAGGAAATTTTATATCTCATCAATGGATCTAACAAGTCAAGTTGTTTTTCCAATTTAAGAGAGAGGAGTCCTCTCAAAGACCCAAACTGTCAACTAAATAGTAAACTAAGTATTATTAAACAGAAAAGAAAGTAAAACATCCAGACATTTACGTCGAGAGCTTTCAATCACCTATAATTATAAAGTTACAAGTGCCCTTATTCAGTTAAGATTCTTAACTTGTCTATGTTACTGTCTTTTACATAAGAAATATGTTGGAAACAACTACATAATTTCATCTTATGGCATTGCTACAGTATCATGCTGCAGTACTGCTTCCTCTTTATTTAGATAAGAAGAGACTCTCCAAGTTGTCCTGTCCCCTTTCAGTTTATAAGAACTTCCAGTTGCCTTCCAATCTGATGTACATTTCATCTCCAAGTGTGTGTAAGTTGAAGCTAGTTTCGATCTTTATTCCTTTCAAAATAGCCCAGCTTGTGTCTCAAAAACATGTATCACAAGGCTCTGGAAGTTTGTGCGGTTACCATCTTCTGAAGTCGCTGGACCTTGGCTTGATTGACTAAGGCCGGAGTTCAAGATGGATCCGCGCTGCTCAGTAAGTCTAACTGCAATCCAGTCATTTACTGTGGTAACTCTTTTAATTGATAGGAGCATGCTATTGATTATGTTAGAGCTTCTTGCTGCCAATTGTAGCTGTATGGCTTGCAAGTGATTTCTGGACATGGTAGTTGCAGCGTTTCAAGTATTTGACAACTTGTCTCACAATGTGCAGACAAATACTATGTATTATAGGGGCATTTCACATGCTCTGTATGCCATCTGCAGAGATGAGGGTATCAGAGGATTGTATAAGGGACTCGGAGCCACATTATTGGTAAACTCTTTTATATTTTGATTGTGGTAAAAACATTTTATTTCATCGTTGCTATTGACAATTGTTGAATTGCAGGGTGTTGGGCCTAATATAGCAATCAGTTATTCTGTTTATGAAACTTTGAGATCTCACTGGCAAGTTGAGAGGTGATTTTCTCTCTGTTTGATCAATAAGTTGCAATCTTTAAAACTATGTTGGTAGTTTCTTGCATTTATAAGCATCTGTGACTTTCAAATTTCTTTTTATGACATCAGGCCATATGATTCTCCTGTCTTGGTTAGTTTGGCTTGTGGAAGTCTTTCTGGTGTTGCCTCATCAACAGGTCAGTTGCTAACAAACTTACTTTCGATCCAATTATATATTTTAATCAAAGCAGGACACTGACCATAGTTAAAAGAATTACCTGGAGAATAATAAGGGAAGCCCAAAACAATGCAAAAACTATATGCTTATGTCGGATACTTGGATTAACCCCTAATTAACTTCTGACCAGGCTGAGACTATTCAGGGCTGCCTTACAAGTAGCCATGACCATTTCGATATCAGACAAGGTCAAATCGCCTATTATTTAATTTGTTTGGTTGACTATCCTCTCAACCAGGTTGAATCTGACTGTCCTATGCTCCATGATAGGTCAAACTAATATTATGTGAAGATCCTAATTCATGACAATAGCCACTTGAACCTATTCCACAGAACTTGAGCTTATCTCAAAGAAATGACCAAATGGTGCAGCATATATATATATATATATATATATATATATATGCAAAAAGAAAAGCAGAAATTAAACTCTCTTTTTGCCCTTGAGCTAAGTCATATAAGGAGGAAACCTCCTATGCCTTTCTGGGGAATTGTTTATGCACATTTGTGCACCTATGAGCCATCACTGTTATATACCATACTGTATGGTAGAGTATGTCTAAGACACAAATAAAAAATATTTAAAAATATTTAGTGTATTAACATCCACTAGTATCGCCAGAGCATCGGTGTCACCCTTGAGATTGTAGGATTGGTGCAATTACTATGTGGCAGTTGTTTTTAAAAGATGCACACCAGTTTAACAATTGTTCAGCATTGTAGTTTCCTGGCATTACCAAACGTAATATACAACATATTGCTGACCAACCCAGTATGATTTTGCAGTGACATTTCCATTGGATCTCGTGAGAAGAAGAAAGCAGTTGGAAGGGGCAGCTGGAAGGGCCTGTGTTTATAAGTCTGGCGTCTTTGGGACATTGAGGCACATAATCAGGACCGAAGGGTTTCGAGGCTTATACAGAGGTATTATGCCTGAATACTACAAAGTTGTTCCGGGCGTGGGTATTGTTTTCATGACCTATGAGACGCTAAAATCAATCATGGCGGGCATGTCATCAGTGGATGACTAATGCTCTGAACTCAATTATGTGTGTTATGGTATTGATCTTTGATACCTGGCATCGGCACATTTTGGAGTTAATTTGATACAAGGTAGAATAGTTTGTATCCTTAGGAATTACATGGTGGTGAGTTTTGCTGTTGCTGCCATGAACACTTCTATTGCTTGTACAGTTGATGAAAATGCCTAAGTGTGAGCACAAGGCATGCAACAGATGATACTATTCGTCTTTCCATCACTTTTGTCACCGACATGAACTTCCTTTTTATTGGTCATTTTAATGAAAGATTTGAATTTGATCTCCCCGTGTTGATATTTGGTTGTAGAACTACTTGCTGAGTGTCTTAAGCAGGAATAAAATATTTAATCCTTGTAGTATCCTTGTTGGATTAGGTGGCAGAAATCTGCTTTCTTTTTCATGGCGTGCTAGTAGATGTCGGCCTTAGATTGTGTTATCTTGAATATATTCTTTCTCGAGTACAACAGCGGTTAAAAATCTTTCGTCGCTTTTTTGTTAGAAATATCAAATGCTAGATGTAATATGCAGCTTGGATTCAAAAATTGCAGACTTGCATGTATAATGAATGAATGAATGTAGTTGTTTGGTTGTTAATTGAAATCCTATGACAGTATTCTTTAAACAATTATTACGATTATAATAATTCTGAAGGTAGTTAATCTTGAATCTTTTGGATGTATGTTACTGGGATTTTTTCTCTGAAAAAACAGAAATGTCTGTATGTTAATGAGGTTGACGCATGTAATCAAGCCGCAGGCACGAGGTTCGTCTATATATGCCGTTGGCATCAGTCTTTAGCCTGTCAGTTGGTCGTCGTTGAGGAGCTGATGTGAAAGACATAAGGCCTAGGTTATCCCTTCCATGACATATCGTCCGTCCTGGATTGCAACTCACGAGATGCGGTATGGGTCGGTCATCGGGGATAGTGGTCTTTAGGCAATCGAGTCGACCTGTGCCCTCCCCTGGTCGGCTCTAGCAAGCAACAACCCATAGGGAGTTGTTCGACTCAACCCTATCAATTGCCAGGGTTGGCAGGCGACACCCTCGCTATTGTCCTTTATCGACGACGTGTTGTTGGAGATCGTATGGATCAGTCGCCTATATAAATGGGCCATAGGACATACAGATTCATGGCCCGTCAACCACGATCCCCTCCCTGACTTTTCAAGTATAAAAATCAATTTCTAATGCTTGAACAAAGACCAGAGGCTAGACTAAAAAAACCTCACTATTTTCACTTCACAAAAACTAGATTGTCGGAAGGGTCAGATTGAGAAATCTCACCCTCCGATTTTGACCTTTGGTGCAGGACCCCCGAGGAGATTGGAGCCTATCCCATCCCAGCCTCAGAATAACATACAGATCAAGGTCGACGGGCGACGCCCTCTCTGTCATCCTTTGTTGGTGACGTACCGCTAGGGATCGTACGGATCAATCGTCTATATAAATGGGCCATAGAAGGACATACAGATTCATTCGATCACGATCCCCTCCCCGGCTTCCCAAGTATAAAAATCGATCTCTGATGCTTGAACAAGGACCAGAGGCTAGACCCAAAAAACCCCCACTATTTCTACTTCACAAAAACTAGATTTCGGAGGGGTCAGATTGAGAAATCCCACCCTCTGATTTTGACCTTTGGCGCAGGACCCCTGAGGAGATCGGAGCCTACCCCATCCAAGCCTCAGAATGACCTCAGACGCTTAGAGGCCACCTCGGGACCACTCTTGCTAGCTTATGCTTGATGCCAATCTCCTTGCCCAACTACCACAAAGACTCACCAAAATGATCTTGTGCCTTCGGGACAAAATCAAGCTGCACTGATCACCGATCCACGATGTTAAGGCCGTAATATTTTGGTGTTAGGAGGGCTCAAATGTCGGAAGATCATCGACCCACAAATCCTCTCAATGAGTGCTCTAGTAAGGAGGCACTGCCACCCACGCACATCGCCTTTAGGCATGGAGGACAACTACCCTCATTCCCGCAAGTAAATGCATCCACCTCAACCCAGACCCTAGGGCGCTACTGGCGCCTGTTTAATGATCTCAAGCTCTCACCTTTAAGGATGAGTGTTGGACACTTGGTCATCCCAATCGAGGCATTCCTTAGCCTCACACACCAAGTGCATACACTAGCCAGGATTATGCAAGTCATTGCTCCTCTCCTACCCCAGCTAGCTCAACAAGTAGTGCCCCCTACACAACTGTGTCCAATGGTCCAACCCTCACTCACTCCTGTACCTGTCGGGGCCTCCTCAACCGATTCGCTACTGGTGCCCCCAGTCAATCGAGGTACCAGCCGGAGCATCGCACTCCCTGATAGTGGAATTCAATGCACCCCTGCACCACAGGTTGACTCTACCTGAATCTGAAACCCAATTGACAGACTCGATGAATGACTCGCTTAGGGCCCAATTGCGGTTGGTAAACCAGTGCTTGGATGAGGTGCAATGGCAATTCTAACAGTCAAAAGGGGATGCCGACAACCCCATATCGAGCATCTCCCCTTTCATTCAAGGCATCCAGGAGGAGCCCCTCCTGTCCAACTTTCATCTCTCGATGTTGGAGGGGTTCGACCCAGCAATGGTATAGCCACCTGAAGCCCCTCTTTGTGTCATCCTTCACCCAGCTCATAAAA
The DNA here is from genome assembly GCA_001649415.1 of Musa itinerans. Classification (NCBI taxonomy): domain Eukaryota; kingdom Viridiplantae; phylum Streptophyta; class Magnoliopsida; order Zingiberales; family Musaceae; genus Musa; species Musa itinerans. The sequence continues at coordinate 816,858 of LVTN01000015.1, read as the reverse complement.
GAATTCGAACTCTATTTCCTCACGAATGTGCGCCCAAAGCCTTCCGTGATAATGCTACTCGGATTAAGGCAAAAGGAGGATGAATGCCTCTCCCACTTAGTCACATGGTTCGCCAACGAGATCCGAAGGGTTCAAGATGCTCACCCCTCATTGGTTATACAGGCCTTTATGATGGGCCTAAGGCCCTCGTGGTTCTTTTGGTCATTAGTCGAAACACAATATCCTCGAGATGCTCCAATATAGTCGTGAAAGCAATGATCTCGAGCCAACACGAGGAGTCACACAAGAGGCTATGCCAAGAATTACCTCGGACATCAACCTCGAATTCGTTGTGAAGAAGGCACAATTGACTCGAGATGGCTCACTCGAGGACTGGTTTAGCTCCCCTTAACATGACAATGATGGAAATATTCTTGCAAATAAGGGAGAAATAATTTTTAAAAGAGCCAATGCTGATGATAATCCCTTTAGAACAGAGGGACAAGTCCAAGTATTGTCGCTTCCATCAAGACTACAACCACAATACGGAAGAGTGTCGAGACCTCAAGTACTAGATTGAGGAGCTCATACTTAGAGGTCATCTCGGGAGGTTCCTTCAAGTACTTAGAGGTCATTATTGGTGGACTCGCCTTTAGGGGGGGGGGGAGCGGGGAGCG
>LVTN01000015.1:741657-816034 GCA_001649415.1 Musa itinerans | reverse complement strand
GGGGAGCGGGGAGCGGGGTGGTGGGGCGGGGGTGGGCAGATAGCTACTCTAGACGCAAAGCCTATGCTTAGGCTATAGAAAAAACACCCGAGGCAAGAGAAAGGGCCCAAGATCACCTTCAAGGAGGAGGAAATCGAATATCCCTACCACGATGACACGTTGGTGGTCTCGGTCAGGATGGCCAACACCTGAGTGAAAAGGGTTATGATCGACACGTGCTGCTCCATCGACGTGCTCTATTTCAATGCCTTCTAGAAGCTCAGGTTGCCAGCAAATGATCCCTCCCTAGTGACATTAACACCGACTGGATTCATGAGGGATTTCATTTGCCCCCTTGGGATTGCAAGTCTACACGTCACCTTTGGCGAGGAACCATGCTCCAAGATGTTAGCGACTGGGTTTATGGTGGTGGACGTCCCCTCGGCCTACAATGCAATTTTTGGCTGGCCTACCCTTAACCGGTTAAAGGCAATGGTGTCCACATACTACATGATGATGAAGTTCCCGACCAAAGCTGGCATTGGCGAGCTACGGAGCGACCCTCGGGAGTCTAAGCAATGGTACCCGACAACGATCTCACAACTAAAGAAAATGAAGCTCGAGCCACCATGCATGGATCCCAGGGATCCTAACAAGACCTTACCATACCCAAAGCCAACAAAGTAGCTGGTCGTGGTGCCTCTTGACAAAGCTTGACTAGATCGAGTCATCAAGATCGGAGCAACGCTCCCCGAGGAAGGCCGCATCCAACTGATCAACTTCCTCAAGAAGAACGCCGATGTCTTCGCTTAGTCACCAAAATACATGCTGAGCATAGACTCGGATGTTATGTAGCACCATCTTAATATCCTTCTTGAGGCTTGGCCCATAAAGCGGAGGCCCCACAAGTTTGCCCCTAAGCTCCAACAAGCAATAACGATGAGCTGGATAGGCTTATATGAACAGGTTCATCACCGAAGTTCAATACGCTCAATGACTATCCAATGTTGTATTAATTAAAAAAGCTAATGGAAACATGAGAATATACGTTAACTACACCGATCTCAATCGGACCTATCATAAAGATAGCTACCCCCTCCCTCGAATTGATCAACTGATGGACACCATTTCGGGGCATGAACTCCTCACTTTCATGAACACTTTCTCGAATTACAATTAGATCAGGATGATCCCCCGAGATCGAGAACATACATATTTAAATGGGCCATAGAAGGATGTACAAATCTACGACTCATCGACCACGATCCCCTTCTCGACTTCCCAAGTATAAAAATTGATTCTCGATGTTTGAATAGAGACCGAAGGCTAGACCTAAAGAACCCCTACTGTTTTCACTTCACAAAAATTAACTCAATCATCGGAGGGGTCAGATAGGAAAATATCCCCTCGATTTCAACTTTTGGTGTAAGACATGGAGACCCTGGATGCTTAGAAGTCATCTCAGGACTACTCTTACTAACTCATACTAAACGCCAACCTCCTTGCCCGATCACCACAAGGACCCTCCAAGGCCTTGTGCCTTCAGGATAAGATAGTCTTATCGATTCCTGATCCAAGATGTTAACAGTAACACCTTCCTCTAATTACCTCATCTCCTTTCTTGTGATGTGGGCAGTGAGTCTTGTGCCTTCAGGATAAGATAGTCTTATCGATTCCTGATCCAAGATGTTAATAGTAACACCTTCCTCTAATTACCTCATCTCCTTTCTTGTGATGTGGGCAGTGAGCCAACCCCGTCGCTGCAATCCCAATATTTCATCGGATCATTCAGTCATTCTCTTGAATGAGTCTCCTCTTATTACCTCCTCTCTTTCCTATAAATAAATTTTAATATATTTCTCGTGACATCGTGGGCAATGAGCTACAATCTACCGGACTATACAATTGGTAGAGCAATCCAAATACTTACGACAAATGCTAAAAACGGCAAATCGGATCGGAGGTCAAGTGAAAACAACCCAAAATTCTTAGCTGCCAAGACATGCGAAGAGAGATGGACTCCGGACAAATGCTAAAAACAGCAAATTCAACCCAAAACTCTAAGCTGCCAAGACATGCGAAGAGAGATGGACTTCCGACAAATGCTAAAAACAGCAAATCGGAGGTCAAGTCACGTCGTCGAGACGGCGCAGACGACTACGTCAAGAAGAGCGGATCACCGGTAACTGCCATTAAGCCCTCACAAGACAACCCAATTGGGTTGAGAAGAAATTTCCGCATAAAGCCCCCCCACCAAAGTTTGTGTGGGCATTCAATGCTCAACACCACAATGTTGTGCAATATTGAAAGAGTTGAACTAAATTCCTGTTCCCCTTGCAATCATCACTTGCATTCCCATTTTTCTAAGGCCTGGAACAAGATATAATCAATCTACTCGAAGAATCACCTGTTACGACAATGCATTTCCAAAAGTCGATCAGCCAAAATTTTGTTCGTCCTCGACCTGAAAACTCGAGGTTCTTAACAACAGGAGCAAGATATCAGATAAAACATCTCAAGAAAAGACTTACTAATCTTTAGGATGCTGTTCGAGACAATCTTCAATTGTTGTTCGTCTTAAATAGAGTGGCAATGTGGAAAAGAATCGGTGGATCAAAATAACGTGATCCACCTATCTAATTAATCTCGAGGAGGAAACTTCACTTCCTGATTAATCTCAGCACATCACCCACAAGGTGCAAGGAACCTGTTACCAGAACCTGAGACGAATAAACAAACAGGCTGTGAGAAGTGTCTTCATGTCAATCTTGACAAGTACAATGACCTAATCACAAATGTAACAGTTTGAGAGAGCAGTGAGCAAACAACCCCTACGAGCAATGATGCAAAATCAAAGAGCTGGTTCAGTATAAATGTGATCGCTGTCAGTGATTCTGCCACAAATTTATCCATGAAGAGGGACGAACAAGTTGTTTCGAATTACGATGTCTAGTTTCTATACACCGATGGCATATTTCTAAACAATCAGTCAAATGATGATTCAGATAAATTGACATAGAAATTGTCTGACACAAGTCACTGTTCTCGCATTTTATTAATATATAAACATAAAATATTATGGCTATATTGTCTTCTACTTGTAGTAAAGTTTGGCCTCTCTCATACCTGAACTTGAACTGATCTTCTTCGTTGAACACTTTCTCTGAGCCAGTTAAGAGCTACTGGGAGCGAAGGAAATACTAAACTGCCACCACAGGCATTGGCGCAACTTGAGCCTACAAGAATTTGATGTTGTTACCTTCACCTTTTGCTAACCAATTCAAAGCACCATCATAACATAACTGACAGTAACCAGAAGCATTTCATCCATAAGTCCAGAAAATATTTAGAGACCTTAGAACTATCTGATTTAACATAATTCGACGAATTCTGACCCCGGAGAAGGAGAAGCAAAAGGATAAGCCTGTCGATATGTAGTTTTGTAAAGAAAGTCTATTTGATTCTCAAAAAGAACATATTGCAGTACCTTGTTCACCATGAATGAGGTTTTCCCACACTCTCTGTAGTGTCAGCTGCCATGACAGATCAACTTGCTGTGGATCAGTCGGTGGTGATGCATGAGACCCAACCTTGTTATATGCTGATTGGTTTGGTACAAAAAGGGCCTTATGGAATTTGACCCCTGACAGTCATTGAAAAATGATAAACAGTTAAATTTCATATGGATGTATTACTAAAGTATTTAGGAATATCTGAATGCAGGAATCAACAACATATAGCTACTTAATGACCACTATTCTATATAGTCCCTTACATGGATAATCCAACAAATACCAGTAGTTCTGTGGCTTGCTCAGACAAATGTTTCCAATAGCAAAAGTCTGAAGTATATCATATCGATCCCCTGGTACTAATATAATTATCTTGACTTCGTCTTAAATCAAATGGTTTTGTATATGATAAGTTTTCAATTGTATGTCTTACGAGGGAAAAGAGTTTAATTATAATTATAATTATAATTGTAGTTTTACAAGGTAGTGTAGGAAGTAAATGACAATGTAAGACAAGAACAGTGTACAAATATGTCAATATAATTATAATTAATAGACATAACAAGAAGTTGTTTGAATAAAAAATATTAACAAAACTAAAATTTGAAAGGGAACTAGACCGGAAAATTCATGATTGCCAAAAGCTTACTCATAATTAGAAAGTCAATGATTGATAATTTAACTTCAAGATTAATTGAAAATCTGTCATCTACAACCACGTCTAGTCGCATTGATATGAATTTTCCAATGAGAACTGGTACTCATGTTACTTACCATGCTGAGAACAAGTGTTTAGCAGACGTGGAAGCAACAACTGAGGATTTCTCACTGACATGCAATTGAAAAGAAGTATCTGTAGGTGCTCCTTCCCCCCTAGTGAATTAGGGTGACCCCCCTGCAGGAGATACTCTTAAAAAGGTATGAATAGACATGTTAAGCATGTTAAAGTTCAATTAGATTTTACCCGTCTGGGATGGTGTTTCTTGTGAATTTGTTCCTCTAAATGTGAAGGATCTTCTCTTATAACACGGGAAAACCATTTTGCACACACCTCCAAGCTTTCTGGGCTATGTGCCCCATCTAGGTAGAAAGTCAAGCCTCCCAGATTGGAGTTCTGCTGTTGCCCAAGAGAAGAATCTGAGACAACCTGTGCGCGCCCCTCCAAACTAGCCCTTGATAACCCTCTGACAAATTGCTCAGGTAAATTCTGCTCGCCATTGCAGAACATAGTGATCCCTTGTTTGAAATAATGAAAAACGAAAAGGAAGAAAAAATATCACTTACATTTTGGTCTATCTGCATGCCTTGTAAATTTCCGGTTGTTTTAAGCCAAACACCGGACAAGGCAATAGCAAGGCCAGCATTTAGACATTGATGCTCGCCATCTAGCCCAAGATGTTGATTTTTCAGTAGTCCAGGATCTAAAGGTGAAACTACTTGAAGAGGAACCTGTAATAGAATTAATAAAAGTTTTATTTATGTAATGCAAATATCACGAATTCACCATTCAGGTTATAGTGTGGTATGTTAATTAATCATAACTGCATAAAATGGTATCACTTACACCTAATTGAGAAGCCTTCTCTTCGAGCACGCACATTGCTTCTTCAGGCTGGGGTACGGTACATGCAGGTACTCCTTTCTGTGTCAAATGAAGTGAAAGATATGGAACTAAAGTAAAGCACGTATGTTTCCTGTGACAAATTATGATCTATTTCATAGACACAATAAATAAGAAATAAAAAGACCTTAATGATGCCAGCTTTCTCTCCTGCAATTTCTCCCAGTGTATTTCCTGTTCATGGGAGAGTCAGCAGTAAGTGAACTGATAACACTTTGTCTTATTATTTCTTTTATTGTGCTTCGACAACTTTCATAAGATTTCTTCCTATGGCTTACAAGGACTTTTTTCATAACTGGTGTGACTGCAGTAATATTTTCTAGCATATACTAAACAGGAACCATAGATGATATGATACATATTAAGTTGCCACCATTATGTATCAAGCATATAAATGGCACAATTTCAATAATCTTTTACCATATATACTAGCATCAACAGTAAATGGTATATCATCCTAAGTATTCCCTGTTGAACAGGAAGGCACAGAAACTTAACACAGCATGGATTTTTCTTAAGAGAATACTTTAATATTAGCAGATTGATTCTTTGCATGTGATAACTTTCCATATTTGCATATTTAGGGATGGGGAGACTAACCAAGAATTTCCATGTGGTCATAACCCAAGGACGATATTCCACAGACGATTGGTTCCTTCACCTGAAACATGAAGGCCAAATTCGAGACTGGTACTTATAGTGTTCCACTTATATGATTTATCCATACTACAATTATTTAAAGGGAAAAAACACAACTCAACAAGAAGCTAGTATTCACCACATTGGTTGCATCAAATTTTCCTCCCAAACCAACTTCCACAATGGCAACATCCACCTGCTTCATTTGACAGAACATTAATGTGTTTTAAGTATTACATCTATTTCTAGAGCTAGCCTCAGAAATACTAGAAAATGCTGCAACATGTTAGTGAGCGACCAGCAACTCATTCTGTACAATGACATTTAGATCTGTTCAATTAATTAATTGCAGATGGGCAACAATGCCTGTTGCATCATTAAGAGGAAAGGAACATGGAACTGAAATAATAAGATGCTTTACATTATCAGCATTTGGTGCAAGTTAAATGCTAAAAATATATTTGTGATTTACAGCTTTAACAATCTGTGTTCATGGCTGAGCTCGAAGTAGGAGGTTTCTTAACATCTCATCCAACTTCAGTGTACAAGGAAAAATTTGATGCAATATCTATCAAGGGTCAGTCTTTCCCAATATATTCCAATATCTTTAGAAAATCTCAAGGAGTTTCATTTCCTTGAACTTTCAAGGACTTGATTCCCAATAAAATTACCTCTTGTAGTTCCTCTTTTCTATCTCATGCCTATTTCTAACTTCCAGTTTACGTTTGACTTAATCATCAGTTGATAGAACCTTTTCAAAGAACATATAACACTTTAAGCTTCTTGAGTCTGCTTTGAAAGCTAAACAATGATCAATAGATTTTGAATTATAGCAATTAGCAAGTTCATAATACCTAATTCTTCTCTCAGTAAGTGTAATGAGTAGTACAAAAGCAACAACATCAAACACGGTAAATGTTTCATCAGACAATGTTAAGACTTCAAATATAAATCATGTCATTTTCTATCAGCTTAAGCTTCTGGGAAAGAGATAATCTGAGTTATATTTTATAATTTGCGTTTAAATCAGACTCTACATCCATTATTTCACCAGTATTTAATTTAACCATATGTGCGTGTCCTTGTGCAAAATCTACTGAGCTATGGTTTGCACCATCATCTTGCCATTAAATGGTTCTTTTAATGCAAAGCCTCTTAAATCTTTGTTTTGCACCATTATTCGGATCCGTGTCTCTTAAATATTTTGCACCATTATTTGGCACCATTAAATGAATCAAGTCTATCAGACAGAAGATACTGGATTGAAGTACAACTGTCGTAAGACATGAGAAACTGTTAGATGAGAGACAACAATATCTCTTAGCAGATGTCTCTGGATAATTTCTTATGAGTCTCAATAAAATGCAATTGAAGTCTGTTCAACCTTTTAGCACTAACGTATATTTTAGATAAAGAAAAACTACCATATGAAGGAACAGAGAAAAGCAAAAAACAGAGCTTGATGTATCACCTAAATCAGGTGAAACATTTCCAAGTATACAGATCTTTTCTCTTCAACTTATAAATGCTCTTTTTTCTTTTGATGAGACCCATAGGCAACAGGCAAGAAACACAAGGATGTTTAGATTGGAACAGCATATGTATCAATAAAGAGGTAACAAAGAATTGCAAAGAAATGTGAACTTAACCTGCTCTGCTGAGAATATCTTAAATGCCAGAAGGGCAAGGAAGCGGAAATAGGTAGGCATAGGGAGATTGTCACCAGTTTTTTCCTGCAAGGAAAGCAATGTTCTACTGACTCGAGAAAATGCTTACATCTAAAGAAAAAGATTGATGAGAATAGCACCAGCTAAAGAAAGTGAGAAAAGAGAGGCTTTTGTTTTGCTCAAATAAGAGCATTTTTCACACCTACAACTATCAGATACTGTATCAACTTGAACGATTCTTGGGAATTATTCAAAAAAATGAAGAGCCACTATCGTGAATTTTGAATAGAAGCACACAATTTAACACCTAATATCTAATAGAAATAACCTTAATCTTGCATCAAAAGTAAACATGTATACCTGCAATCTATTCCAACACCACCAGAAGTGCTCCAAAAACTTCTCTTCAGAAACTTTTACCCTAGAAATCTCATAATCGGAAACGAAGGAATGCCGATGTCACTACTTGATATCAAGTACAAAAATAGATGCCCAAGTAGAAGAGCATTGGCTTGATTTGGACTCAGGCCACGGTATGAGTTCTGCAGAGAGGCTCGGAACCTTACCCATCAAGACGGAACCGCTCCCGGACATCGATAAGGTGAGGGGACGTGAACAGTCCAGTTCGAAACCCACAACACCGCAGAATTGATTCGGTAAAAGTGCACGTCGAACCCTACATCATCAGTCACCAGCTCATCATCACCAATCGAGTCTCATTCAAGCGTGAATTAGAGTTCCTACCTTCCCTTTGGTGCCAGCTACATGGATAATCTTAAGCTGGGAAATCGCGTCTTCCAACTCCAAGATCTACACAGATCCAAACCGAACGTGTCAAACCGACCAAAAAAGGAAGGAAGCATCGAGAACAGGGAAAACCTTCAGGTAGTCGAACATCAGATCGAAGCGGTCGCCCTTGTTGGCCCTAACGGCTCGACTGCGTCGGGTGATGAGGGAGGACAAGCAATTCAATGCCGCCTCGTACTCTGCAGCGGAAACGGGAATAAGAAGGAAGAATCCACGAAGGATGTTCCGTCCATGGGAGCGGTGGGACGTGGAGGAGTCGAGGCGATACCTCGGGCCATGTCTCGATCGAATCTAACGCGGAAGCGATGGGTTCTTCTTGGGGGCGGGAGGCAACGAATGGCGCAGGCGCAGAGGGGAGGATGAAGAAAGGCCAACGAAACAGAACGATACGTCGTGGGAAGGGATAGAATGTCTGTGACGTGCCACGGCGCCCTCCGAGTCTGCGCTGCGGGGCTCGCCCGCGGCATCGCGGGCGCAAACCGTCACGATGTCACGTGTAAATAAGCGACACGGGAACCGAAATCGGAATCGACATTGAAATCCACACGAAATTAAAATAAGAAACGATAAAAAAAAGGGGGGGAAACGATCAAACCGTTGGTTATGATTGACTATGGTTCATGAGCCCATAGTCTAAGTCGAATAACGGATACGATGCACTTAACTAAAATAAGTGGAATATATTAAACCTCATTTGTTAATTAAGATATCCAATATATTATATAGCAGGCATTATCTCACCCACGGATCATAATCTCACAAATAAGATCCGAACCCGGTTCATGAAATCATCATAAATCACATGTAAGTATGATTGTACAGGATAAAAAATGAACTTATCAACTTAATAGCTGTCATCGGTCCATTGGTTGGCATTAACATCTCCTGTCTTCCCTTTGGGGGTCCGTCGGTGGGGCCCGACAAGGCAATCGATAGGAGGCCGTTCTTCTGTGTCCTGTTGCTTGACCGGGACAGGGAAGCCGCATTCGGTTCCTTCAGCGTGAAGTTGGCGTCGGAGGTCGTAAAGTGCCGTTCGTTTCCGTTCTCTTTTATCGTAAAGCACTGTTTCCGGAGACGGGCAATTATTAAACGAGTGTTTCGTGGGGTGCGTGCGGAGAAATCGAGCGACCGACCGGTCTCGAGATCAGGGTTTCTTTCGCGAGAGCGAGGGAGGAATTCGATCGTCCATCGAGAGCTCTCCCGCGTGGGTCGGAAATGGCGATCTGAAGATGACGGTTCCGTCGTGTCTGCTTTGCTGCTGAGGTTTTCTTGAGCGCCATGGAGGAGGGTTACACTAGTCTACCCGCCAGCCACTTGCTCGGCTCCGTTCCGGTAATCTTGATTCATCGAGAGGGCCGATTCTTGGCCCGACCAAATGCCTGGTTGTGATCTTTGACACTCTGATCGTTCTAATTCGTGCGGTCACGACGGATCGATGTTGTTCTCTTTGCCCTCGTTAGATTCGTTTTTCCCTGATGTCATCGGATGTGGAAGCATCGTTGACTTTCTTTTTCTTGATTTTTTTTTTTGTTCTTGGATTTGGAAGTTTGTCTGTGTTTATAAAGAAATCTGTTTCTTGAATCTTCAAGTTTGTTCTGAAAGAAGTTGAAGGGATTGAGAAGATTACTCAGTTCTGATTTGATTTGATATCTTCGTATAGGCTGTGATAGCTGAAGACAAGACGACAAGCATCGCTGGTGAAGGTATTGATGCTGTTTACTATTATGAGTTTCTGTTTGGAATTATCAGGATTAGGGCGAAAGTGATGGTACCTGAGACCAAGTCTGGTTATTTGGGTTTGTTCTTTGACTCTTGGTCTGACTTTAATGCAGCGGCATCAACTGCAAACTTGCATTTGTTTCCACCATCTAATGGAGGTTATCAGGCTCCTGGCACTCCTAGTGGTAACTATTTTGTGCCAAGTATTGTCTGTTTTGAATTGCACTTGTCTCTGTCACGCACAGGAAATATGAAACTGTTGTCTGGTTAGGATTTCTCCAAAGGGGAAAAAAAACAAAAAAACAAAATCATTTGGCTAGATAATGATGGCTGCCAGTTGTAGCTTAGATCATAATCTAGATCATGTAGCTTTGTTAGCAGCATGGAATTTTTCAAAATAGTGCTTAATATTGAAGTACATCTTGTCTATTGCTTAGCTTGTAAGAATTGCTCTTTAAGATTCTTTATATGTTTCATCAATCTGTTTGATTGTTCCTCAACAAACAATTGTGTGAACAACCTTTGTATATGAAGACTCATGAAGTAATCCATATATCATAAATAAAAAGTGTGACAAGTATCAAGGGTTTGGTGAACCTACTACCATTAGCTTGGGCTTAGGCATTTCAAGTCATGTTGGTTTAGTTCTATCAGGTTAATGAACTCATGACAATTGGTATCGGACCTTATCTTCTACTAGATATGGTGTTGTGGGAGAGCCTGTGACACCCCAAGTAGTCCCACATTCAAAATGGGAGATCTCAAAATTGAGGATGAGAGTTGAGAAGAGGATGATGGCAAGTATTCTTAGCTAGCTATCTTTTAAGTTGTCTTGCAAAGAACGAGTGATGTTTATTTCGTAGCTTGTGATGACTTTCTTCATATCTATGGAGGTGTATCCCGGAAGAAATAGTGTTACCTATTTTACCTACATCCCGGAAGAATATTAAAGTCACTAAAAGAAATATACTTGTATGACCTGTACATGATTCATCTCACCTCTTTTTAAATTGAAAAGGAGTTAAGCTTATCTTGAACATATTCACACAATTCTTGGCTCATCCTTGCATATCTAGCATCTCAGTGTGTTCCAAACATACATATTCTGGCAAGCAAGCTATGTCAACTGTTATCCTATCTAACAGTTACAAAAAGAATCGGTCAGGTTTTTTTTTTTCCTGTCAGGTTATTTGAAAAGTATAATAAAGTCAGCTAGACACTATGGTAAGATCTTAAAAGTATATTCATGAAGTCACTTGTGCTATTACCTGCAACATAGCGTATAGGTCAGGATTGGTATCTATTGCAAAAACCTATATTCACTCCCACATTATAGGTACTGATATGTGGTATAAAGTGGTTCAAATTAACACCACTTTTCTCGGATACTTCCTTTGGAAACTGTTCTGCCTTGTCCAAGCTAAACCTATGAAAATTTATTAATGAATGTGCAGTGGCCAAAAGAGATCTTGCTAAGAAACTAGGTCAATGAGACATCTGAATTTGAATTGTCACTGCAATACAACTTATATGTTGTATAGTCTACTAATCCCATAGGTCTTACTGTGGTAACAATAAACTGATCCTTTTTCTGTTTCTGATGCAGTAGAAATATCTAATACGGACGTTTTAATTGCTAGGCATGTCAGAATCAATATGACAAACTTGGTGAGTTGTTACACCACAATTAGAGTACATTTTGTTACACTCATTTTAAAGATTGTATGTTTTGTTTCCAACTGACAAGGAGAAAGATATTTTAAAAGGGAAAGTAATGTGCATCATTACATGTTTTTAGTTCCTACATGCGCCAGAATCTGCATATCAAGCTTATGTTATTAAATCCAGAAGTGCTCATCCTTTTGTGATGCTTATGTTAAAGATTCTAATGTTTGGTATTTCCAAGTAAAATATATGGCTGGACATGGCTTTTAAATTTCTATGTACTTCGATAAATCCAGTTGTACTTAGTTTGGGTACTTTTACATTTATTTCCTTTTATGTTTGTTCATGAATCTTCTATTATTACAGAACACATGCTGTCACTTTGGGTGTATTTAAGGCAACTTATAGTTGTATATTTTTATGATTGCTGTTACATTGAATACGCATTGGTGAGAGCCTTCTTTTCTAGATGGCATTTGTTTTATGATTCTTACATTTAGTAGTTTGATTTTTACCATTATATGTTTCTTGTTGATGCAGGTGCTGATGAACAAACGACATCTAGTTGGCAAGGAGTATTTAGCATTTCGTCATATAGTTCATACTTCAATGTTGATACTGATGTTGTGGTGGAGAGAATCATCGGTTCAGTGTACCCTATGAATGACTTCTACAGGAAGATTGATGGTAATCCTGATCTGTAAGTTTCTATCAAACAAATATTACAGCCTGTATATGATTTATTGATGCTTATTATTTCTAAAACCCAATGAGAGTTATTTCTGACACAAAAGTATGGATGTCTTGTTTCATGGATGTAGATTTTTAGCAGGACCTGTACATCTATATCTTGTTATCATTTCTTTATCTTTTTGGTTATCAGCGTGTATACCAACACAGTTTTGTTGTCAATCGACATGTGAACAAATGTGATTTTTGTTTCCTCACAATTCTTTATTCCAATATAGTGAGGTGATATCTTGCATGAATATAGACACTACTGAGCAGGACTCCTTACATATAATCCACCATGCAATATGTTTTGTTTGTTTAGAGGTGTGGCTGCAACTTGGTTGGCCTGGCCAGGGTTGAAGGTCAACTTAGTCCAATCCAACTCTCAACAATGCAAATAATATCTAGTATCTGACCACAAGTGGGTCTGATTGGTGGGTTTGTTTTGGCTCAGCTGACTTCAGTTCTGTGATTCCAGAGCTATATGAAAGGTATCAAATGTGGTTGTAAGAAAACAATTGTACATCATGAAAATCTCATTATGAGTTGGATTTGGACTGCCATAACCAATTAATCAAGGCAAATTGTTACCAACCCAAACATCAAACTCAAGATGCATAAACCAAACTACTTTAATGGATGGATTGGGTTAAATGGGTTTATGGTTCAAATCAACCAAGTTGCAACCATGCTGGAGTTTAGTTCAAGCTCTCTTGTCTGTAACATGCGTCCCTTTCTTGATTGGCTTGATTTTTTGTTATTTCTCAAGTCTGTCTTTGCTTACGTCTCAAACATATGGATCTTTGCAGATATGGTCCTATTTGGATATCAGCTACGTTGATGTTCATGCTTGCTGCTCTTGGAAATTTTGGCACTTACCTGATGAAAAAAAGAAACGATTCAAGTACCACATGGACATTTGATGTGAATTATGTAGAGTGGTCAGCATGTGCAATATTTGGTTATGTGCTCGCAGTACCTGCTGCATTTTACTTCTTGCTCCAGTATTTTGGATTTAGAACAAGCCTCGTACGTCTCTGGTGCATGTGGGGTTATTCTTTGTTCATCTTTATGCCCATCTGTGTGAGTATCTTTTCCGCGATGCCTGTTGCTTTAGTAAAATTTGATGAATAAGAAAAGTACATAAAGTTCACAGGATGATACCAAATGGTCTGCTTTTACTTGTGGCTACTCCATCCAACCCTAGCGTACACACACAAACATGTTAATAATTCCATAACAACGTATAACGATGGCACTTCGATAGTTGATAAGAAAAATTAGTAGATGTGGATCGGTAGAAGGTGATCTTATTCTGTTTCGCTGATGGGATATTACTAAATAGAACTACGTTATATTAAAAGGTGCTAGTAGAAACTATTGGAGATGATGATTTTAGAAATCAGTAGTACAAGTAATTTTTATGTGAGTGATTACTGAACATAGATTGACTCATGCCACATGACATTAGTCGAATAAAAAAAATGTAGGACTTTTAACTTTTCTTAATCTTTTTACTTGTGTGGCATACTTAAGTATGTAACATATATAATAGGACAAAATAAAAAGAAACAGACATTTTCCAAGCAAAATGCTGTAATTTTTAACTCCTGTTTGTTTTGAAGCTTGTATAGGATTATGATTATTCCTCACCAGCTGATTATTTGTTCTGTAAAAAAAATATATTCCAGTTGTTGCTGGTTGTTCCTGTTGAGCTTTTCCGGTGGATCATCATAATCGTCGCTGGCACTGCTTCATCTTGGTTCATTGCTGTGAACCTGAAAGCTTATACTCAATCTGGTGATCTGATGATATTAATTGTTGGCGCTATGGTATTGCAGTTTGCTTTAGCTCTTTTCATCAAGATGTTCTTCTTCCCATAAGTCTGTCAGCAAGGATTTTCCTGTGTGCAACCTTTGTTATTTGCTTTTATAGGTAAGCCTCTACCTTCATATATTGCTGGTGATTTCTTTTGAAGGTTATTTCATATTTGCACACTGTTAATTCGACATGGGTCCTTTTTAATATTCTAAGGGTGTTCACTCTTTTAAGGTACCGAAGTATGCTTGATGTTTAGAAGGTGTCTCTCATTAGCCATCAATATATCGTGTTGATTCAAATATATATTTGAATCATCTCACCTGCTTGCGAATTTATGGATTTAGCTACCATCTGTTTTAATGCTAAAATAACTCCATTTTTAGTTTATTCAATATACCTTCCATGTGTGGTTCGACTTGTTCCATTGGCTTTACTGTAATTTATCAGAATGCGTGATTTGCATCAATCTCAATTTAAATTGCCCCTAAAATTCACAGGTTTGCCTGAAGAAGCACTATATTGGTTGATGAATTCAAACTCTTCTAAGTTATCACAGGTGGTCTTTGAAGATGCACTTGTTTGCTTGAACCACAGAACACCTTGGCGTGGAAGCAGCATGATGTATCTGTTTGACAAATTAGTTCGCCGTGAGGAAACATCAAGCTTCTGTATTATGATCAGTCATCGTATCAAAGATGCTGTGAACTTTTTCTCTCTACATGTTGAAGTATCCTTTTGCTTGTTTTCTTCTGCTGGGTGATGTGACGAGCATTTTAGGATCCTACACTCTGCTACTAGTCTCTTGAGATTTTTTTTTTTTTTCTCTTTTGAGAGTGTTACTACGAGTATACAAATGGATGTTACCTTTTGGAAGACGGTTGACGGATTGATATTTTGTTCATCGTGATCATATTTCTGCCCTATTTTTCTGTTTGTTACTGTAATTACTCTATCCAACTTGTTTCTGCAAGTGATCATTGTTAATTGCTGTAGACCGCAAAATTGTTTTCTGCCCTAATTTTCTGTTTGTTACTGTACTTAGTCTATCCAACTTGTTTCTGCAAGTGATCATTGTTAGTTGTTGTGGAAATCGTATTTAGCAGACAAAAGGTTGGTTCGAGTCTCAATCACTGCTCTATGCCTCGGACTCTTAACAAATTGGCACCAGTTTGTCAAACTTTTCATTCAACACCAGCGAATAAATTGATATTTAATCTGCAAGAGGGACAAAAAAAATAAAAAAAATACGTGCACCGGAATGCCTCCTAGTCCAAGTTGATTTGGCTACTTAGACGATGCTGACCGTCTCATTGGTAACGTTGGGGAAAGTGAGTCACAATCCTTGCAATCCAACCCTACTATGGCTGCCAACTATGTTGCCGATCTCACATGACGAGTATAACAGCATCTCTTCCCGTCATCATATATTAATTCAATTTTCCTGCGACGGAGAGGAGGAGAGTGCTCGAATCACTCATCACCGTAAGATGTGAATGCATTTAGTTGCTTCATACCGATCGGCAGTAGCAGCCATGGGTGACTCTCTCGAGGCGAAACACCCCCAAGTGTTTGTTTTGGGACCGGAAGCTCTGGATCACGACGGGTTCATGCCATTATAGTCGCGGGAACACTTGGTCTGGAGCGTTCGCCTGTCGCGGAGAAAGCCATGTCCACGAGTACTTTCTACGCTGCAAGTTCCTGCCCAAGAACTTGCTGCAGCTATGATGGAAGGAAGACCGAGAAAGCCACAGACAGCGAAAGAGCAAGATTCCAAGAACTATCAATTCAATCTCGGTTGGTATTCTAATTTTGATCATGTCATCACGACGAACAACCACAAAAAAGGGAAGGCCAGCGTTTGATGGGTGACCTTTCCGCATTGAACCTGTAACGAAAGAATGAATCGATGGTACGAGTCTTTTTCGGATATTGTCCACATCATATACACTTCCAATTCCTGCATTCAACTCATATTTAACTGCCGCTTGTGAATCAAAAACATTTAACTTTGTTGACTCAGCTAACAATTCAACTTGCCACAACAACGATTTGATCGATAGCTTATGACAGAAAATAGCTTTATCGTTATCCTTGGCATGTTTCATTACAAAAGTAGAGCTGAATGAGCAAGAAAAACGAAAAAGACGACGCATCCAACAAGCTTACAGAAAATTACAAAGTTTGTCCTGTACCGGAGACAAGCTTGTATCTACAGGTATAACACCGAAAAGAAGAAGCACCGATAAACTAGCAGCCTGACACAAAGCTAATGGCTACTACACTTGCAGGGACTAGGAAATAAAAACAGGCACACGCAACATCCATGGCTGTGATGAACCATCCTCCATTGCAATTTATTCTTCTCACATGACAATCTCAGGCTTCAATATGCTTGATTTGATCTCTTTATGTGGGAGAACAACGCCTCCGTTGCTGTATACCTCATCGGAAACATGCACATCTTCCCCGAGGATGGTCATATTTTCGATACGTGCCCACTGCCCCACCGTGGAGTGCCACCCAATGATGCTGCTGGAGACGCACGAGTGCTTCTTGATGCGAACTCCCCGCATTACCGTGCACCTTGACAGCCTAACTCCAGACTCGATCACACAGCCAGGACCAATGGCAACATCTGGTCCAATGAGGCATCCTTCCCCTATCACGGCATTCTCATGCACCAATACGTTCCCAACGATATGTGGGCCAGCAGCTAGCCTAGATGGTGCTTTCTTCCTTAGAGAGTCCAAATAGAGCCGTAGTCCCGTAATGTAGTCCTTTGGCTGTCCAATGTCCATCCAGAAACCTGGTAGGACCATGGCATAGAGCTTCTGGCCTGCAGAAATTTTTGGGAAGACTTCCTTCTCGATCGAGGTTGGTCTCAGCTCAATATGGTCTAATACAGATGGATTCAACAAGTAAATCCCAGCATTGATCTTGTTGCCTACAAATATTTTTGGCTTCTCCACGAATCTATCAACCCTTCCTGTTTCTTCATCCATAACAACAACACCATATTTTGATGGCTCGTCGACCTATCAGATATAAAAAAGTTCAGGTTGCATGTAATGGGTAAATGAACGAGTGACAAGAGCAATATACCTTGGTCACCATTATCGTCGCCTCCCCACCATGGGATTTGTGGAACCGAATTAGTTCAGCAAATGGGTATTCACTTATGACATCACTGTTAAGGACAAAGAAGGGCTCCCCGGAACCATCTACTAGCTTGTCTCTGGCTAAAGCCAGGGGACCAGCCGTTCCTAGTGGTTCAGTCTCTTGAGAGCAGGTGATTTTAATTCCAAGCTTATCCTCAAAATCCTTCAAGAAATTAATCATAACCTGAAAAAAAAAAAAGCTGTAAAATGTGAATGGAGAGACTAAAAAGGCCGATGGAAAGAGATGGATGACTTTATCTTGTACCTCCGGACGATAATTAATGGCCAAAATGACTTCAGTCACTCCAACATCCTTCAGAGCTTCGATCTGACCAAAAGTGTCACAGACTATTGGTTGAAGAAATTAATTAATCAAAATGTCACGAACAGACACCTAACAACACACTGATTCCAACAAGCAAGAGTTTCATAAATGATTTCTGATGGAGAAGCAGCACTTTACAAGAATGCTACTGAATCCACATGAAATTAATAGGCCAAACTAATTTTATTCTTTTAATATACTGGATGAAAATATAACTTTTTTTCACGTAAGCCAGGAAAGAAAAAAAGCAATCAAAAGAAAGGTTTGGGTATGAAGATATACACCTAATTGACTAAGTACCATTAAAATCTCAACTTTGAAAAGGCAAATGCAATATCTCAAGTGACAATCATTAAATTAATAAAATAGAACCAAAAGCACAATAGTCATAATTGACCAAATGCGTCGGTCAGCTTAGGCTACTGATTTCCAACATTGAGATGTGTAGTAGTTGTGGAAAAGTTCCCCTTTTTTCTTTGGGTAACAAATATGCCCTTTGGGAACTTAAAACAAAATGTTAAAGTTAAATCAAGTGATCAGACCAACAATTAACATTAAAACTGATCCTGTTTCCCTGTTTCTTTAAGCAGCAACATTGCAGAAAGCACATACCTGATGGAGAATCATCGGTTTGTTAGCAAAATCTACAAGCGGCTTTGGGAAACTGAGCGTCAAAGGTCGGAGGCGAGTGCCAAATCCTCCGACAAGAATGAGCGCCTTCATGGTTTATAGCTTCCTCTATTTCCCTGTTGATCAGATCAAAGATCTCAAGAATGAACAGCTAACCAAATATAAGAAGCAAACCACAGTATTCCTAGTTATTATCCTGCCGTGCACAAGGGCAAATGTTCCTTGATGCAACTCTATTCTGACAACTGCATGATAAGAAAGACCAGTTTTTAATGAAGGATTACAGAACCTATAACTGCAGAAAGGTGTCAGTATTATGGGGAAAATTTTCTTCAATTGCTACAGAAGAGATCACATTCTCTTAACAAGCAAAAAATCAAACAACTAAGGAATAAAAATGGTATCATTGAGAAGCAAATTGTTGGTATGTTCCAGCTGTCTCCAAAGATGGAACTACAGATTCTAGCTATAAAGCACAGGCTGGATTCATCAACAGGGAAGCTGACTTATTTGATCATATCCTTATACTTGTAGTGTAACCTTTAAGAATAAATGCAAAGCCCAGTTGTCACTAATAGGTAGGTTGCCTTATCAGAAGCCCTTTTGTCAAGTTGCTCGATTTAAACTTCGGATCTGGTGTAATAGTGACAAGCTCCACCAAGATGAACACAGCAAAGTTCAAGCTTGCAATCTTGACTCATTAAGTACCAACTTAATTCACATTAATTATGAAAAAATGTGCTTAACAGGAGAGCAACCAGACGAAGAAGAAGTCAGAAATATTGGAAAAAGAAAAACAATTTCAGAGATCAAGATAATTCAACGAGATCTGGCCAAGAACTTCCAAATTTTACGCCAAGCAGAAAACTTTTCTGTAGATCATCCCAGAAATAAAAGAGTAACAAGAGCACATATAAGGATGCAAAAGTAAGCAACCTCAATTTAATCAGGTTATCATTTCCAAATCGATTCTTCTTGCCAAAACTACTAAATCGAACGATATAAACACCCCACCAACTGCCAAAACCCGAAATCGAACCGCACCACAAAGATGTCAACCTAAAGCACGACGGTTCCTCCAACCTAAAACATTTCCGCGCATTTCACGTCCACCTCGGCATCGAGAACCCTAATCTCGATTTGCGACCCACCAAGGAGAAGGTCGAGAACGCGCGGGATCGGAACCAAGATCCAGCTTAAAGAAGGGCAAAACAAACGAGATCCCACAAAAGAAGAGGGGCGAAAACTCACCAAAAAGAGAGATCTTGGTTGGAGTTCCGGCAGCAGGGCGCAGATCTCGGCGACAAAGAACCGACCACTATTCCGCTCTTCCTCCTCTCCCTATCGAGAAATCGAAGGGAGAAGACAAAGGGACTCGTCAGACGATCCGAAGCGAAGGGCCGAGACACGACCGCAACCACTACCACCCCTTCCCTTTTATAGCGCCCGCCGGAATTAAGCTTTTACCCCCTTTTTCTTCTTTTCCTTAAATAGGAAAATTATATAATCCCTTTTTTGCCCTTTTTCATTTTGCTGAAATATACGTATATTAGATATGATAATTATTTTAGCTAACTCAGTGGCAGAGAGTTTCCCACGTGGCACACGTGTTGCCACATCTATCAACATAACTAATTAAGTTTTGTATCATTTTATTTTCATAAAATTAAAGGTTTGAAATCTCATTTTATATGTTTTTAAATATTATATATATATATATAACATGTTTTATATTATGAGACATTCGATTGGTAATTGTATTGTTATATAATTGATATATCTCAAGTTTAAGTCATAACATCTTATACGTCATTTAATAGAATTTTTTATTTTTTAAAATAATAATAATAATAAATTTTATAATACGAAAAAAAGCTTCAAGTTGTTGATATTCCATAACTACTAACGAGGAATCAGTCTACGTTTGACTTCATACAAGTATTAATTGTAAGAAAAAAAAGATTAATAGAGGAAAAAATACTCGAAAAATTATCGGAGGCATTCAAATACAATAAGAAATAATTATGTGTCGACGAAAGGAAAAATAAATAAATTAAACACTAAATATCGGTAACAATGGAATGAAGTGAGGAGTATGAATTCATTTGACGTAATCTTCTTCTATATTAGGAGATAAAATGAACTCTTTAATATGAGGAAAATAGATGAACGAGTCAAAGTTTCACCTTCACCAACCTTCAACTGGAGATAGGCTGTCATTGGACTGTATGCAATAGAAAAACGCATTACCGAGGCTTCCAAAGGCCTAATCACATGGCAATCATCTAATGACGACGATTTCAAAGGCCAAATCACATGGCGATCATCATGTAATGACTGTGTCAAGAGAGATCAGAGAAGTTTTCAAAGCTTTTCTAGAGATTCCAAGGGGTCTAATATTGCTTGATCTAAAGTTAGAGGTCAGCGTTGACCTTGTTACAGCCATTTGCATCTCCAATTTCCATGTAAATATTACTCCTCATGCTTTGCATGACTTGCTCAATAGTATAGCATAGTAATTTCATATCCAGCTGCCATTTCTTAAATCAAAAGAAGTGAAGATGTATATGATCAATTTTTTGTTTTTATCTTAATTGTTATGATCATATAGAATAAATATTATGGCTTGAAATAGTGATGGAGGCTCCTCCTGCAATCAATCTATAATGTTTGCAGAAATAATTGTGCACCACTATATGGTCTCTATGTAAAATTATTTGTGCAGGAGATGCTCACAGTGCCACTCTCTTCATCATTCATGTGAGACCAATAATTTCATCACACAATGATAATAGTGAGACATTCATTCTTTGGGCCTTAAAACATGAAGACAAAATGTGTTTTGGGTAGGAGTTTGGAGGAAGTAATCAAAAGACACAAAGCATGATAGAAAGGAAGGACAAAATGCATTTGGCTGTTTCTGTTCAATTAATGTTTGTGATTACATATATATATATATATATATATATATAATGCAATTGATACAACCAAAAGATGAAAAGAATTAGCAGTGCAGTAGGGATTCTTATCAAACTCCAAAAACACCCAAAAAGAACCTCATGACCACATTGATGCAAGTGGTCAACAGATTGAGTGCTTTTACTGTACATAACACTGGTGAATAGTGAACTGACAGTTCTATGCCTACAATCCTTCGTTTGGAAGAATGAACTCGAACTTGTGCTTGTTCTTAGTTTGATTAATATTAAAGTACCCATGGATTAGTGTAATCCATTTGAAAGAATGAACAAAGTGCTGCATTCAGCTCTCAGAACTGTAAATATGTGCTTATTCTTGGTTTGATTAAATCTTAAAGTATTCACTCTAATTTGATCCATTTGGAAGAATGAATAAAGTGCTGCATTCAGTTCTTAGAACTGTGGAGATATGTTTATTTTTTGTCTGATTAATCTCAAAGGACCTACAGATTAGATTCTGATCTAATCCATTTGGAAGAATGAACAAAGTGCTACATTTAGCTCTCAGAACTATGGAGATGTGCTTATTCTTGGTCTGATTAATCTCAAAGTATCCACAGATTAGACTCTGATCTGATCCATTTGGAAGAATGAACAAAGTGCTACATTTAGCTCTCAGAACTATGGAGATGTGCTTATTCTTGGTCTGATTAATCTCAAAGCATCCATAGATTAAACTCTGATCTGATCCATTTGAAAGAATGAACAAAGTGCTGCATTCAGTTCTTAGAACTGTGGAGATGTTCTGATTAATCTCAAAGCACCCACAGATTAGAATCTGATCTGATCCATTTGGAAAAATGAACAAAGTGCTGCATTTAGCTCTCAGAACTGTGGAGATGTGCTTATTCTTGGTCTGATTAATCTCAAAGCATCCATAGATTAAACTCTGATCTGATCCATTTGAAAGAATGAACAAAGTGCTGCATTCAGTTCTTAGAACTGTGGAGATGTTCTGATTAATCTCAAAGTATCCACAGATTAGACTCTGATCTGATCCATTTGGAAAAATGAATAAAGTGCTACATTTAGCTCTTAGAACTGTGGAGATATGCTTATTCTTGATCTGATCATCTTAAAGTACCCACAAATTAGACTCTCATCGATACCGATACCGATACATATAAAACTTGATTTCCTGCTTTAAGCACAAATTTGCTCTATGATAACTAATACAAGAAAAAATGCAGTTTCTCTCACAGGAATCCAGGGAATTGGATGGAATAATATGGTCTCTAAACACACTAAGACAGAAATCACAAGATTATTGATTGGGTTTGTAAGATTTGTGACCCTTTCATTCACTACATATTTCTCAAAATTTTGACATTTTAACCACCAAAACTCCTCTCATATTAATTATTAACATTGAGCTTCAGCATGCTCAACTACATCTATTTAAATATTCATGCATTTTATTGTTCCTAATATTACTTCATTAAGCATATCTTTACTAGTCTTATGAACCTACCACAGATATCTTCATCCTCTAGCATTAATCATCTTTCTTTGAATGTTCAAATAGAATTTTCACAGGTCAATGGAAGCTATGAAATCCATCATAAACATTTTGACTTTTTGGCTCTGAGCAATAACAACAACAACAACAACAACAAGAAAAGGTAAATTCATGAAAACTGGACCAAATACTACAATTTCTCTGTTCACTTTAGAACATCAGAAGGAAGATCCTCACAACCCAACCACCTAATATTTACAAGAATTAACACTACTGTTCCTTCTCGAGATCTTTACAGTTACCATTGATTGATGATGGTGGCAGCTCCTTGGGAGATCCATGCCTTATTCCAACACAAAGGAGAGAGACGAGGGAGAGAGCTTGCCACAACAATCATTCACATGCTGTGGTAATACTTACTACTCGTAGCAGCAGGAACAAACAGGAGGGCAATCAACATGCGTGGACTCGATCACCTTCGTGATCCCTTAAGCCACTCGTGGCGAGGCGGACCGCCGTGTGAGCGACTGCGTCGTAGCTGAAGCGGGCGCGGCCGCCGGGGGCGAGGAAGAAAGGAGGCGGATCTCCGGGGAACGAAGCCTGCCGGAGTCACCAGGCAATCTCATGTAAGAAGCTGAGGGTGACTCGTCGAGCCATGAATTCCTCAAAGGAGCTTCCTCGCCATGGGCGTAGTGCAGTATGGCTCTGTACACGAAGGGAATGAGGCCTTCCATCGTGAGAGAAGAAGAAGAAAGTACACTTTTGGTCGAAGAGTAGGTGGGGGGGGGAGGATAAGAGCAAAGAAGCTTGTGCTTCTCCTGAAGAGAAACCAAAGTAGGAAGGGGTTGGCTTAAATAAGACAGAGGTAGAAAGATTGTATGAGAAAGCTGCAGCAAATGGTCAGGAACGGCAACTTCTTCTCGATGCAATACTAATTTGGTCTTTTGGAGGAGCATGAAGTTGAAGGATTGGTCTTTGGTCCATCCTTCGCAGTTGCTTCTATGAACATCTTGCCAATTTTATTGGATACACTTCCAGGGTTAGGTTGGAGTCCTCATCCTTCTTCCAACATAATTATCATCAGATAACCCCAATAGATGTGCAGTCTGCTATGTTTTGGTGACATGTTCCTTTCAGATGGTGTTTAAGATTTTGTGCAGGATTTTACCTCTCAGAAATGGGAAATTAATGTGTTACTCTAAATTGGGCAGCTCCATAGCTTGAAACCATTATGTCACATCTTGAATCGACACTGAAAGCATTGTTGAAATGTATCATAAATTTTATGATAGCCAGTCTTATCTAACCATCCTAATTGTATCCTAAATCATGTTTCAACTTTCAACAATGCAAGACTAAAACTGCATTAATATAACACACGAGTTCATATGTCAAATATTTTAGGGTTTCATGTTGGATGCAATTGCACACCATGACACCCTTGGCTGCAAATGAGTGCAAGGTTGGAGATATGTCACCCCAACTTAAATGGTGTACAGCTTGTGATCGGGTGAAGGAGAACATTTGTCGTCGTTTCAATCACATCAGTAAGCAAAAAGAAGTGCAAGAAGACTGTTAAGGAAGATGCAACGAAAAGATGTGTTTCACATGTTTTGTATTATGTGATGTAAAGCATATTATTTATTGCGGACAGTATGAGATGAAGCCTCAAAGAAGGATAGAGATGGAGGAAAGGTGAAGAGAATCCATGGCAAGTGGTTGATTCACACAAACTTGTGTGCTCTGGTGGTTAAGAGTGATGTGGATGGATACTTTGATGTAAACGGATAACTCAGCTGAATTCTCTAATAACTTTGCTGATGTGATCAAGATAAAATAGTAGAAGTACTTGTGATGCAAGCAACCGGCATTTCTTAGTCAAGAAGAAAAAATAAAAAATAAAAGATTGAAAATGATAAGAATTGCCACTGCAAATGCAGCAGTGTTTGATTTGATCTTATCTACACAGTGTTGCATCAAAAGATTCTTTCTACACTGGAGAACTCTCCATCGATGGTGGGATTAGGAGGAACTCCAGGATGACGCGCCACTGCATGCCTGATCCGTGGAAGCGTCAAAAAGGGAGCAGTTGGGGTTTAGCTTTCTGATAATGATTGATTCTTTTGACATCATATGTATCACATAAAACTTGTTTGTCCGATCCGAATCCATCTTAAATTACATCTGCCAAGAAAACAAAAGGAATGAAAGAACAGAGAAGAGAGAGGTTGGAAACTTAGCACAAGCACTACTAAAAACAAATATAGAATTTGACTTGGTGAATCAAAGAGATGACAATCAATATTTTTATATTTTTTTTATATAAACAAAGAGAAAGAGAGATTTTACTAAACATCACGAGTTTGAAAGTTATGTTTAAAGAATGTACAAAGCAGCAATTATGGCCAAAAACCATTACAGATATGATGTTAATAATGTCAGAAAATAAATGGCTTTTCCGTGGTAAGAGGCAGAAAGCTAAATGACTGCATCTATTAACAGCAACTTTGATCAAACCATTATTACTGTACAACATAGTTTAGTAAGAGGCAGAAAGCTAAATGACTGGTTTTGCTGCTTACATGCTACCAACCGTATGCCTAAATATGTGACAGTGGCTGCCATCGACTGGTATGTACATATTTATACATATATATAAGTTGAAAACCTAATGAACCTTGCAAAATTGTGATACTTAACTGTTTTTGGAACAGTAGAGCTTCATGTTGGAGATTCCGCTAGAACCAATGTATGCCACCAACCGCAAGATACATTTTTAGGTTGATAGTTGTTGATCGGAACCAAAGAGGGAATGTTTCTGTCGGTTGTGTCTCCTAAACCAAGCTGTCCATACAAAAGACATATTGGTAATCTAAACCGAGAACTGAAGTTGAAGCAGATCTTAAATTTGCTAAGAGATGATACCTGACCATATTTGTTCCATCCCCAGCAAAAGACTTGTCCATCTCCTGCAACACCACAGGTAGTATCTATGCTCACAATAAAATGTTCTAGGAATGTTGTACTAGTTAGGCAAAGTAACAACTGTTGGAGCTGCTTCCAGCAGTGTGTCTAGTGATTTAATTTGTTTTATGGATCAAGGAAAATACGACAAAATTATAATAGAAATCTATAAGCTTATAGCTCTATCAAAGAAACAATAATGTTACTGCAGAAGCAGAAATCACCACTCATTCGACAAGTGGGGTGCCCTGCATACAACGTTTTGCTTTAACTATGAAAACTTATTCTGGCAGATACATTTGCAAAAAAGAAATTGGGGTACTGCTGCAGCATTTAAATTCTTTCACATATGCAAATATGTCTGACAGTAATCACCCATTTACCTTACCTAAGGAAAAGGAACTTATGAACATATATCCTTAAAAGAAATTGGGGTACTGCTGCAGCATTTAAAGCCATGGTGTCGAGTAGCAGTCGACACCATGGCTTTGGTTTCAAAATTTTGCAGGTATAAGCATATTCTAAAAGTTAAACAAAGTAGAATGATCGTATAGGCTCGAAAGTAATTACCTGTCATCATGGCAGTATGACGTGCACCACAAGAGACCCATTTAGCACTCTTGTTTTCCAGACATGGAGCATCCAATAGCTTGGGAAGAGTCTGTCACCACAAGAAATTTAGGCACCAGTATCAAGTTGCTATAATAAGATAGTACAGATAATACTCCATCATGAAATTAACTCTTATAATGATAATGGATGTCTTGTGCCAGGTGTATCCTAATTGCTCCAATGAGTCACACGATTGATTATATATAAGGCAGAAGTCCGGTGAGGTGAATCTATAAAAGAAGTAATTTGTCCCTATTTCATCATTCACATGGCTACAACACATGAAATTAACTCTTATAATGATAATGGATGTCTTGTGCCAGGTGTATCCTAATTGCTCCAATGAGTCATATGATTGATTATATATAAGGGAGAAGTCCAGTGAGGTGAATCTATAAAAGAAGTACTTTGTCCCTAGTTCATCATTCACATGGCTACAACACAAGACCTTAGCTTGCCTAACTGAGGTTAAGAGTCACAGCACATTCATCAATTTTCTTACAAATAGAATCATGCATGCAAAAACAAATACTATTCAAGATTTCAGACATAAAAGGATTTTGATTTGGCCTATTCCCTGCATGAAAATATTGACTACAAATATTGAGTTCCTGAATAAACCCCCCCCCTTTTTTTGGTCCTTTACTGCATTTCCCATTCATTTCTCAGCATTATAGTATTCTTTTGGACCCTCCTCAGATGTTATCTAGGAAGCATTGAATTCTATTTTTCCAGAAAAAGGATATATCAAAGCACAGAGACTAAGTTCTGTGTGACATGGGGCATGATTGGGTATTTGATGAATGATACATATTTCATTTTCTGAGAGGAACATAGGAAAATAACATGAGTTTGTTGTTAAATTAAACTTCCATCTGCATTTAACATTTGGCAAGAAAAATAAACCAGATTCTGTGCCACAAGGCCCACAACAACCTACTTGCAGTTATTAAGAGATCACAGTTTTCCTTTTTATCTCTCTTTTAGCTGTCTCTTAGTGTACGGTCTCTCTCTCTCTCTCTCTCTCTCTCTCTCTCTCTCTCTTCACTCGTAAACATTTTAAACTGGAAATGCAAAGGATTTGTGAAATAGCTATTGGCACATTGCACCAGGCAGCCATGACATTGCAATCACTGTTATGCAAAAAAAGTGAATAGTTTGTGATTGCATCATATGGAGACTATACCTCAGCTTGATCAGAACCAGTTCCTAGCTGTCCAAACTGATTCCCACCAAAGGAAAACACACCACCATCAACAGACGTGCAGACGGTATGCCACAGGCCAGCAGCAACTTCATGTATCTTGACACCCAATAGAGATGATACACATTTTGGGCTAAGCTGGTCGTTCGTACTTCCTTGTCCACACTGATTAGAAATGGCATATAAGAAGGAAAAGGAAGAAAAAAAACAAAAGCATCAGTTTATTCTTTCCTTATATGCTGCAAAGGAAATCCACAGTCGAGAGATTAAAAAAAGGCAATTTCCCATGTTACAGTGGATCTCATCTTCAACATTACAGTTTGCTTTTTCTCCATCTTTTCTACAATGCCTACATGTTAATCCTGGAGAATGGTTAATACTTGAGAACAAGTTCATACAAAAAATAATTCAGATTGAAGAGCAAGGTACCCGAATTAGAATGTAATATATTCCAAACCAGCAAGTCCTTCCATGTCTTTAAATACCTTTGCTGACTCGTTATAAAATTAAAAGGTAGCATGATCCATCGCTTTACCATTTCCAAAATGAATGAGAAAACCAAATCTTGACTTTCATGAAACCTTTTAACTCAAGTTTTCAGTATTAGTACAATCTAAAATCAAGCATGGAAGAGAAGTTTTAAAGAAAAATCAACTGCTGCTGCAGATGGACATGGCCATGGGTAAATAACATGGATCCACAATGATATACAGATGTTATTATAACTACAATCTATTGCTGAGAGAGTTCCAGGAAAAATTAATAATCATGTAGAAAAATGTTATGTCATCAAACAAATTATCAAATTACCAGAAAAGGGAATAAAGAGGAGGCTAACCTGTCCATAGAGTCCCCAACCAAAAGTAAGCAGAGCTCCTGTATCTGCCAGCACAACATAATTAATAAATGGAGCTGAGAACCCAGAATAATAATAAATCAACACGTGTGACAATGAACAGATCAAATGCCGACTAGCTATTGTCCACTCATATTGTGACATCTTATGATGTTTTCATACCTTTGTCATACTATTGAATTTATCCAGTTTCCTCGAAATTCTTGAACATTAAGCTAAATATGACATGATTTACAAACTATCTAATTCATATACTTGTAATTTGTTGTAATTTTCAAATATCTATCCACATTAATATGTGTTAGTGTTCTTAGCTTACATCTGAACTTTTATTCCAAATACAACTTGCCCTGTTTTTATTTTATATGAGCATATGCTTAATACTAATTATACTTATTGCAACATCTAGCAGCATGTTGCTGCTTGTATGTCAAAAGTATATATTAACGTAAATGTAATATGCCATGGTCTGATGTCTTCCACCTTTTTTTTTCACCTAGAAACTTAAAGGTACAAAGACAAGATAGATAACGACAACATGTACACAGATTTGCATATACTTACATACCACACACATAGATCCATGCATTTACATACGCGAATGTGATGTCCAAATACCATCAATTTAAAAATCACTAGTCCAGTAAGACAAGAATAGCACTTACTGTCAGAAAACTAAGTGCAAAACTCTAGTGAATAATTATGACCTGTAACTGCAGCACTGTGACGACCTCCACAAGCAATAGCCTTTACACAGCTTCCCATGCATTTATAAGCCTGTCCATCTAGACTTTGTTTTCCTTGGGTAGCTGGTGATGGTTGGTCTCTACTAAAAGAAGCTGACTCTACACAAGGTATTGGATGAGGAGAAGACACATTCCGGATACGAGATCCTAAACCAAGTTGTCCTTCCCCTCCATATCCCCAACCCCAGACCTGGCCTGCATCTGAAACTTAGAGAAAAATATAATGCATTATCATTTGTTTCTCCTCAATTAAGAAACCTATCTAATGAGAATAAAGAAAATAGAAAATATTATAAGCGATGAGAACCACCAAAGAGTGTAGAAGAGATATGTAGTTGCATAACCTGGCAGTCAAGGAAATGGGCATACCAGACAATGCCAGTGTATGGCGTCCACCAGCAGCCACACTCGCGATACGGATTCCTGTGTCAAGAGTTACAAGACATGGAAGAGCTGAAAGAGTTTCTTCACTAGATGATTTGTTTTCTGGTTCCACTTTAGCTGAAGATAGCCTTCTCCGCTTACTATTCTTCTCACCACATCCAGTATCAAATTCTGAAACAACTCCACCAATTCTTGAGCCCTGCAACCTTGGGCTCACTGTGATGGAAAAGCCAGAGATACAGATCCAAATGAATCTTAAATTAAAGAAGATTGTCAATTCTTATTATAAATTCTCTCATAGGCAAGAAAATTATTAGTCACCTTGAACACTCGATGATCCACTATGCCTTTCTTCTTTTTCTGAGGTTCCTCCAGAGTAAGACTGTTTTTTGACAATCCTCCCAGTTGGCACACACTCTTTCCATCCCCATGTATAGACTTCTCCATTAGCTGGCCTAGGAAAATAAAATTTGAGTTTCCAAAAGGCTCAACGATAGCTGTCTTTGTTAAGAGATGAAACCTATAGATCTTGATTTCCCACAGGTATTTTCTCTTTCTTAGCAAGTAAGATGTGCTACCCAATATCAACAAAAAGTTTAAATAGGTATGGCACCTGTGACTGCTACACAGTGAGCCCATCCTGCAGCTGCGTTGACAACGGGCACCTCAGTTGGAAGGTGAAATACCTCCGGTGTCTCCTGGTAAATGCAAAACGAGACGTTCATCAGTTCAGAAGATCCATACGGTGAAAAAAAAAATATTAAGAAAAAAGCATGACTACCTCATGTTTTCCTGAAGTAACATAGCTTTGGCCCATGTCATCTGTTGAACCCCATGTAAAGAGCTTGCCTGACTCTGATACAAGAAAGAACACAGCACGAGCCGAGTCATTAGTTGATCAACATTCAATTCTAAGAGAAGAAATGTTCAAACATATTTCTCAAGCATAACCACAAGGTTCAGCAACAAGGCTATTATAGACAAGCTCTTTGGACTGACGAGAAAAGCAGCAACAAATTTCAAAACGGATTTTTAACAATACGAAATTGGAAATGCATTTTCAACTCTGTCGTTCTTCTTGTGGTCAATCAGATCAGTGACTCGAGGACTTGACGTTCTTGACGAAGATTAATATTATCCGATACTAAATCGCTCTAATATCATTTATCAGATCTAACGTGATAGATAGATAACTGACTCATTAACTCGTTGAGTCTGAACCACGGGCCTAAAATACTTACTAAACTAATAATAGTAGATTCATTAAGCCTATATAAGTTAATACAAATCTTCCACTTTCAATCTCTAACTAAGCTTGGAGTGTTACACAGAGGACCCCCAAAAATAAATTAATCATCCAAAACATTAGGAAGGAAAAGCGAATAGGAAAAACAAGACTACAAGGTTTGTTAAACAAAGCCAGAGAGAAGAGATCGAGGGAAAGGAGAGTGGAAGAAGAGGTACACACCAGAAATGGCCATGGCGAAACCGCATCCGCCGCCGCTGACATCCATCCACCGGTCTCCGGCGGCCGAATCCGGCATTCGGACGGCAACAGGGTAAAGAAGCGGCGATCTATGCGGCGACACTCCCGGAAGGTAGCCCCACATCAGCACCGACTTCTCCTTCGCCCTTCCCTCCTCCTCCTTCACCATCTCATCCTCTGCCGCCGCTCCCCTGACCTCCTTCCTGTCCTCCTCCATCTCCTTCCCTCCTCCTCCCGCCTTCCCACCGTTCATATCACCGCCCTCTCCCAATCTATCGATCAATGGTTCCTTTTCCCTCGATCTTGATTGCGACTTCGACCTCGCTCTCGAACTGCTGCTATCTGCTCCCACAGAAGGACTAAAGGCCACCAAATGTCATAAAAGCAGTCGGCGATCCCCAATGCGGCCCGTATCCATTCCTGCAGCGCTAGGCGGTCTACGTAGGACGTCTTTTGTGGTGGGGCCTGACACGTGGCAAGAAGACGGTCTGCCAGATGCACGGCGTCGTTCAGGACCAGGAATTCCCGGGACGCTTCTGGAACCTCACGGGCCCCACCCGTGGAGAAATGCTGCCGTGTCGGCCGCTGCTTCGTCCCACGCCCCAATGCGATACCGCAATAATGGCCACAAATTGGACACGTGGCGATCCCGACGGGACGGGGGAGGGGTTCGTTGTGCCGTTACGCGATTAGCGTGGAGTGCGTTGGGGTTGGGATTGGAAGCTTCCAGAAGAAGCGTAGATGAGAAGCCAACGGGGATAACGATCGGACGTTGTTTTCGAACGAGGCATGTCATTTATACGAATAATTAAAAATTATGATGTAGTCATTGATTTCTACATCAATTCTCTTAAGCTCTCAAATTGTACGAGGGTATAATTCATTACCTAACAACTGGGCAGTTGGTTGCTATAAAAGTTATTCGGATTGATTCTATCGACCTTCGTGGACAGTGAGCCCCTGGATGGTTGTTCAGGCTTATTCCTCAGTCGATCTTCATGAACGATAGTTTATAAGAGATCGTTTTAATGTGTCACTCTCGTGGGCAAAACATCAAAGGAAGGATGTTATGATGATCCCCTCAACTGCCGAGATATAAAAGTCGACCCCCTACGCTTGTTCAGAGGTTGTGGACCTCTCTCTCTACAAACCATTCACATCTTATATAATCCATAAAGAACTAACTTAAGCATCAAAGGGGTTGGGTCGGAAAACTTTTTTTAATGCTAACCTTCGTGTAGGAACACGACGAGAAGATCGAAATCCACCTCAGCTCAATCTTGGGACCACCTCGCATCCTTGAAAGTCACCTCGGACACCTCGATGCCCACCAACTAACTCGCAAGACCATCACAATAATTCTTTGGACGACCTCACACCATCGGGTCTGACTCACGATTGACGGTATTCAAGCAACAACAAGATTAATTATTATTATACTTTATCTACGACTTAAAAATGATTTATCCATATGACCTCAATTTTGTTTTGAAATCGATAAAAACTTTTGGATCTATATGATATTTTATTTGTCAACTATAATTAATATGGTGTAAATCAATTAAAGAGAAGGTGATAATTATACAGATATTGAATAAAAATGGGTGAAATAAGGAGGGATTATAAAAATTCTGGAAAATTAGGTTATTAGGAAATGACCCAATTTACTTTAAGATATATGAATTCCATATTATGCTGCCAAATTAGATTTCTGCTTTGTTGGGTCTTCAAATCCTTCACCATTGTGTTAGCAGATTATGTCTCCCAACCGCTTGAATATATAGTATATTGCTTCGCCCATAAAAAGATATATAAATTATGATTTTGTATGATTTTTACCTTTTGTATGATGTATTTTGTTTGTTCTTTAGTTGATTCAATTTTACTTCAATAAAGTAAGATTATATTTTATTTTCACTGATATTGGTAATAGCATTAATTTTTTTGAACATGGTGAGATTTAACAAGAACTGTCCTTTTTTTTTTGACAGTTTATTATCTATTCCTTCAAAAATTTCTATCTTTTCATTAATAGAGCGGGACAAATTATTTTAAAAAAATATTTTTTTTAAGAAGAGATTATCGTCTAAAATATGATATTATCATTTCATTAATAAGGCGTCATTTATTTTCTAAAAGATGATAGTACCTCTAGATTACGCTATGTCGATCTTTACCCGTCATTTGTCGTCTCTATCATTTCTCTATTCCTATCACCTTTGTTTCTCATCCATTATTTATCGCAAATTCTATAGTGCATCGTTGCTCATTAGCCCAAAAGAGTCGAAGATGTGAGATTTATCAGTGGGGTGGGGGAGGCCATCTAAACAATAATGATCGAGATCAATGAATGATTAGCGCTTATGCTTGAACTTGGTGCAAGTGACTTTCTATTGGTCGGTCGTAGTTGGGGTTAACTATGGTGGCTACGTTATTGAGCGAGGATGATTTGATGGTTTCTTTCAAGGTATGTGACTCCCTTAAAGAAAAGACCTATAAACGATGACGAACCATCGAGTCTATGATAGTGGCAAATAAGAGTAATAGTAAAAGTGAATGGAAAAGAGGATAAAGACAATAAATAAAGGTACGATGACAATAAAGTCGAGATTAGGGATGAAAGTGAAGGATAATCTCATCATTTAAAAAGTTATTAACTCGAATTAAAAAAAAATATTTTTCGAAAAAAGGAAACTTTTGGAGCAAATCGGTTTTAAAAACTATTTAACATTAATATATTATTTAATAGTATATATTATGATAATAAGAATTTTGAAGTATTTAAAATAATATACATATTGAGTATTCTATATTTTAATAATATCCTTATCGAGCAAAGAGCGGAGGTAGTGGACGGTCAGGATGGTTTTTACATTGTATGAAGGGTGCAGATGATACGTTCTCACACCGACTCTATAATATATGGAATCATCGCTTGAGCGCCCGAGACAGAGACCGGCAGCGCATTCGACAGAAGTCCTCTTGCACTGCCGCCCCGCCGTCCGCTCCATTTCGCCCTCATTGCCTCCTCTTTCTTGAATTCAAAGGTAAACCCTTCTCTTCCTCCAATGCTGCTCTTCGATCAGTGAATTTGAGTTGTTCCGCCACAACGAGAAGCCGATCGGCCGATCGGCCTTTGCCCTAATGTCCGATCGATCGTCTGAGCCTTTATTCTTTCTTTCTTCCTTCTCCTCGCGTGCGCAGCCTTCCCCTGATCCGTGTATGACTATCTAACGGAGCGGATCTGTGATGGGAGACATCTTGTTTCCATGGCTTGGTTTATGTATTCGTTTTATCTGTCGTTCATCGTTTTGATCTGTGGTCGTTTTTGATGCGGGAGATCTCTTTTCGCCATCAAAGGGATCTTGAACTTTGGCATCACGATCGTATACGGATTCTCAAGAATCTTGCTTAATCCAGATGGTTTAATGGTTTTCTTGTAATGGAGAACTTTGTCAAATTCCTCAAAGCTTTACGTTTGATTCTACCAAAAAAAATGCTATCACAAGCACAATCTGTTGTATGCATATTGTTTTGGTTACATATCAACGTAATATGCTGTCATATTTAAGAAATCATGAATATTATCCCTTGAATCTATATTGTCTGTAGGTATTAGGAATCGTGGCCTGTCTTCATTTTGTTCTCTTTGTAGTACATAAATTGTAGTTGTAATCCCTAGTCAATGGAGTCTAATTTCATTCAGTCTTCAAATATCAATGTTTTCCAATTGGATCCTTGAGCTTTAATGTTGTTTCAGTCAAGTCCTACCACAGCTTTTGTATGTTCAAAAAAAAAAAAAAAACCAGGATGCTGATACGAAATATCCGATTATCCTTTCAAAGGGAACATAAGTTTTGGCCAAATCATTTACTTGTTTGGTTAGCATTTTCTCTTCGGATTTATACCATAAGAATTTAGGTGATTTGTTCTATTAAATATAGAACAAAAAAGCTGTTGTTGAGGATGTACAGACAGCTCTCCTTCAAATTTGATTTGGAGACTATAAATTTATTTAGCATCATGCAACAAGTTTATTGTATCTTTATGCCATGTGGGGCAGCAATTGATATGTGTAGTGTATGATGGTTTTGTGAAGTACTGTTGGTAACAACGGTGAAGTCGAATCCTACTTATTTAACTGCATGCTGCAGAATAATGTTTGTTTGTGAGCTTCTGCACCTGTCATAGGATTTACACGCCTCTAGACGTTATAATTACACCAAACATTTGAGATCAGAATTCTGTGTTCATTTTATTATCTTTTTGCTTATGCAGGATGACGGAACTACCATTCGTGCCCAGGGAGAGGCTTCTGAAGCATCAGCAATATTTTCAGCACGTTCGTAGGCATACGTATTTGAAAGGACGTTTCGATAAAATAACGTCTGTCGCAATCCCTCTAGCATTGGCAGGCTCTTGCTTGGCTCTCATTGTCCGTGGCTTTTTTTTTTTTTTTTTTTTCTAAACTTTTTTTTTCCTAGTTATTTATTGTCGGTACAACTAAACTGATGTTCTCTTTGATGAACAGGGACGTGGGGTTTACAACATGTCCAATGG
Organism: Musa itinerans; assembly: GCA_001649415.1. Classification (NCBI taxonomy): domain Eukaryota; kingdom Viridiplantae; phylum Streptophyta; class Magnoliopsida; order Zingiberales; family Musaceae; genus Musa; species Musa itinerans. The sequence goes on along the minus strand of LVTN01000015.1, from coordinate 780,510 downwards.
AATTGGTAAGCAGGCTTGATTGGTTTAAGTTTTAATGATGTTTTGCATCCGACATGGCATTGGAAAGAAGGTTTGTGGTCATTTATAATAATTGTTAGTTTGAGAAGTGCATCTTTGGTTGTTCTTATTGTTTCTACAGAAGCCAGTACTTTGCTGAGTTTACAGCATGAAAAAGGTTACGGTGACTCTGTCGTTTGTTTGAAAATATTGGGAGTTTGGGAACTTCTTTTTGATGAACTTATCTTCATTTTACACTGGTAAATTACCAATGGTGATCTTTAAATTGCATTCTTCTAGTATCCACTTTTACCTAGGTTTGTGGGAACCTCTTGTTACCCGTCTTGTGGATCATAGTATTTGTATGTATGAGCAGCATTTCGAAATGCTCATGCTCTATCAGGTTTCCATGGTAGATCCTATTCATTTTTTAAATTCCTGGATTCTCTCTCGAAAGTGATTCTCTTCTCCTTTTTTTTTTCTTTTTTTAATTTGGATACTAGCTTAAGGATGTGGTTAGTGCATCTTTTTTCTTTTTTTTTTGCCTTTTACTCTTAGGTGGGGGGTTTTTTTTTATCGGTTCAGGGAATTAAAATATATGTGTTATAAAAATGTAATGAAATGTAATGTTTTGGATAAAAGTAATGTCATGAAAACCTTTAAAATTGATGTGTTCTGTAACGAATGCCTCTTTTTGGTTTTTGATAATTCATCCTACTCTTTTTAACATTTTAATAGAATCGTACGTAACTGAAAAAGATTTTTATATATCCAAAAGGTTCAAAGCACCCGCCATCTTGTCTTTTCTAGATGTCAGTCGGTGACAAATTCCTTTCGTACCCGTGACAGGAGGTGCATGTTCTGAGTCCTCGTCGCAGACGGTGACCCTAAAGTTCACGAGAAAAGAGAGGATTTCCGCCCAGCTCAAAATCATAAAATTAAAGCTAAAACCAAAAAAGGCCAATCCTACTCCACAAAGATCCTAGTTCTGAAAAACAACTTGTTCCCAGGTTTGGCAACAACCATAGTCCAATTAAAGTTAAAGCCAGTCACTAATTGCAAGCCCCAGAGAGAGAAATTAAGATGCATTCCTAATGCGCCATCCTGTTACGGTCACCAACGTAGGGTATTCGCATTAGCTCGCCGTGAGACTGTCGCAGCAGAAGTCGAGGCGTGAGATTGCCGCCTATCCAGTCTCAGCACATTCTCAAACCGGTCTAGGACAACAGAATCGATTGCTGCGGTCCCGGTAGTATTATAATGCACCCGTGAGCGCACTCCAAGCTGTGAACTAACGAGAGGCCTGGTTAAACTGGAGATCAAGGAGTTGCGATTAGCGAGCACGGAACCAGAAGAAAGCTTATTGTATGCATCCGTGAATGCGTTCGATATTACACGTAGTTCACTCGGGCCAACAGTTCTAGCCGCATTCTCTGGTCGCTCGAAGGGGTCTTCAATCTGTAACGAAAGGTAGGTGTTCATTGACATCCAAAACAATATAGTCAGTAAAGACTGGGAAAAGTTCACGATATGTGTCAACACAAACACACAGAAATATGAGTAGTAATCTCATTTTGGTGCAGGACAATCTTACAAGCATGCTACGTGATGTTCTGACCCATCCCAGGTTGCTGTCGATTCTTTCCCATCTACCTGTATGTGTGCAGATGGCATATTCTGAAGCTACGGTTTCGACTTCAGAGAACTGCATAAAGATATGATTAAATCTTTATTAGAAAGTTTAATGCCTCGTGAGAAGGTAATAAATGATGCTGGTAGTTCCTGTCCAGACTAATGTAAGCTTAAAGGAAGCTCAGCTAACGCCTGGTTCCTGGCTCGTGCAAGTGTAGGTGAATGGGAATACCTTATCAAAAAAAGACACCACAAGTTGAGCAAGAGAGCTTTGGTTTCTCCGCCTGAAATTTCGGGACCGAAACCTTTCTATGTTCGCAGCACATACATCCTCGATGTGTCTCTCAGAAATGGAACTCCATCCTGCATTAAACAGACATGTGCAAGCAACTTATTATTCATATAAGCAACCTGATCTCATTTTATGTATGCTAGCTTGTAAACCTATACATGCATGTCTGTGCCACAGTCACAATCACAAAACACACCACAAATCTATGTATGCTGGTATGCAAGTCAGACATATGCCAACACGGTCAGAAAATAACACATGCTGTCGCATAAATCAGGACTAGATGATCTGTACCTGTGACATCATCGGAAAAGTTTCCTCCATATATTTCCTCGAGCGGAGGTAAAATTGGAGGTTCACAAGTCTGAAAACAAAAGAAAAGAATAAAAAGCAGAAAATTTTGTGGGCATCCAAAATTTCTAACCGTCTCAAATCAACAGCTAAATAGTAGCTGCTGCTGTCTGAAGCAAAGGATAGAAAGGATCACAAGGTCAAGGTTCTACCTGAAAGTGGAAGATAACCATCAAACATAGTGAGTATGAATTTAAAGTTCCAGACTTGGGATCATTAATGTTTTGTGCTTTGGCCCATTCCTTCGTCTGAAAAAAGGAATTAAATTAACACTCCAAGATGAAACTACAGAAAGTAGTTGTTCCATGAAAGAAAACCCAAGCCAGACCAATAAAACCATGTCACGGAACCGCTCATCCATTTGAGAAATCCAGAGGAGGATCTTCGACTTCATTATACCAAGATGGTTATCGATGGAGACATCAAAAGAAATATTGTGGTAGTTGCCTTCAAATATAAGCAGAGGGACTCTCGCATTAGGAATGAAATGAATGTAACGAGCAACACCTGTAAAAGAAACGAAAGTGCAAAATCTCATTCAAGCACCTTTGATGATGCCACGTACTAGCAGCAGAACGAAGTAGGACTATGACGCTTTTAGTTGTTTCAAAAACTATTATACTATCTAATTGTATCATATAATCAAATTCAACTACCGCTACCAGTGATGAAGTTTTTGCAAGGATAAGCATTCTGAAAAGTCTACAACCAAAGGTGTCTGAAGGCTCAAGGCACAATAAGACACTAGCATCTCTATTAGTCTACTCATGAGATGAAGCACGTGCCTGTGACGCAAAGAACACACTTACCACAGTATGCTTCAAGGAAAATAACTGAAGTCGAGTAGGAACTGAAATGTTGAGATTAATTGATTTATAAATAATTGGAACACTCAATAGTGTAAATGATATAACATTTTGTTCAATGAAAAATAAAAATTATAAATTGGTTAAAGAAGAAAGGGAGGTTGCAGAAAAGTAGGGCATCACAGAAGCCATACACAGAGAGAGGAGTCAGACAAGGATGAAAAAAATTATAGTTTAAGAAAAGAACAGTTGCTTACCATATCTTTTCAATGCTCTCATTATGTCCCTGAGCAAATTCTTTTTAAGAGTTTTGCTTGCAGAATTCCCCGAGCCATTATCAAGTTGGACAGAGACATCTAGGTCACCCCATTTGGTGTAAAGATTAGAAACAAAAGATCCAAATGGCCTTACTACAGCACCTACAAATGCAATCAGGTGCTTTTAAGTGCAACTGGAAACATAAGAAAAATGTGACATACTAGTGATATGTGTATGGTTTGCGTACTTGTATTCTTGAAAAAAATAATAAATAAAACCACATCTGCACTATCTCATCCAACTTCTAGAGATTGATACTTTAAAAAAACAGGTGCATGAAGATCAGAGTTATAACACTGTTTATGATACAAGCTTTTATAGAAAAAAAAGGCCTCTCTTCGTCTATCGAATCAACTAATGCATGATAATTATGTATCGTAAGTAATGCATCAGAGAGATGGCAGCTATCCACTAATCCATATAACAATATATTTTCTAAACCATTTGATTTTTCATTTTCATTATTAATCTGTATAAATAAGGCTATAAATTTCATAACTCACATACATATGCACATAAAACATTGAAATTTACTTCTTCAAGATAAATGGGAGAGAAGTGGCTTATGAATTGGCAAATTCAAAAGAGATTTGCTGTTTATGAAGGCGTCTTTGTCAGTTTCATTTTTTCAATCTTAAAAGATACAACTTTGTATTGCCACGTATTTTGTCATGGTCTCAAACTTTTAAAACTGAGACTAAGTATGATGAGATTCAACTAGCAAGTTAAAGTTTTTTAAAAAAGAAAACCAACAAATATCAAGAAAAAAAAAGAGTGGATCTAATGCAACAAAATAGTTCAACAAATTCAATGCAGTAGATGTAAAATAGGGCCACTACAACCTAGACTTTATTGGAGTACGAAAAAACATAAGTAAAAAAAGATGTTCACATCAATTTTAAATTTTAAGATCCTAGATGAACCACATGTTAACAAGGTCCACAATATGAGAGAACTTGATTTGTCCTACACTCCTACTTAATGTGCACTACTTAATTTGAGACCTGATTGAGATTAAAATTCACACTCGTACTCTTTAAGTTCAAGCATCTCACGGTATTCAATTATTCCAGTGAACATGTTAGTGTCAGCCAAATGAAGCCTAATTTCTTAAATATGGTCAAGAATCAAGGAAATCCCACTCACAAACTAACCTCACATCTGACATGCTTGACCCCCTTTCTCTAATGCAGCATCATCGGTGAAAATGCAACATCCATATGGTTCTCTTATTATGATGAGTATAAACTTCCAAACTCTTAAGAATCACAAGAACCGGAAGAAACCATGATATGCATTTTCGCCAGCAGTATATTTAAATCATGAAGATCATTGTAATTGCTTTACACCATATCATTTTATAATTACAGCGGAGAAGAGGTCCAAATATAGTACAACAACTACATTGCCACAAGAAAAAAAATATAAAAGCAACTGACCAAGAAAAATTACCGCTCAAGCTTTGCACAGTTCTAAGATAATCTGAAAATTGATTAATTGCATTCAACCGTTTAATTCGATCACTATCTTCTGGTTTAATCTCAGCAAGGATGTCTCTGAGACAGAGCCCAAGCACACCGAGTCTATCACTGGAAATTGATGAAGAGTTATAATAATCCATTGATGATTGACCGACAGATACACTGCAAGATCCAGACAGGCTAGTTATGAAAATTATCATAATATTAAGATATTGGCAGCAACAGACGATAGCATATGTAGTCCATAAGCTCAATTCAGACAAGATCTGGAAGATGCCAAATAATACTTTCCCTGTGAACAAGCTTACAGAAAATCAAAGCTCTGCTGAATGGAACTCAACACTGTTGTATCTTTACAGTCTCAAAGAGATGTATCTTGAGTTCAATCATTCAATGCATCGGATTAGATCATTCATGTTAAGAAATCATCCAAACGTAATCAGTTAACATCTCAATTAAGATTTAAAACTTGGGTTCAACGTAGCTTCAGCTCTCTAAAGGTCAATTAAATTGGTTTTAGGACTTCTTTTAGAATCCAATGGGGGGCAATTGGCCAACTCTCATAGTTAGCATCTATCATGTTGTTTATTTTAAGAAATCTAAAAAGGGGCAATTCAGTACTGTGCATAATACATTTATAAGCCGACATTGACAGGTATAATGGAACCTAATCCTCGACTGATCAAGAATCTTGCAGCAAGAAAATGCCGTTCAAGAACCTAATCTTCAACTGATCAAGAATCTCGCAGCAAGAAAATGCCGTTCAAAACTAACACAGCCAAAGAACCGAAAGAAGAGCCCCCATCTTCATGGATCCTGCCATTATAATGGAAACCCTAAACGCCTTTATCCTCCTAAGAGAGAAAACTCTTCCCTAGAGCCCATGCCCCGTGCCGCCGACCTAAAACGAATCGGATGGATAACAAGAAGCGAATATCAAGAGATTAGCATGTTGGAGGGAGGAAGATTACTCACCGGTAAGGGTTCAGCAGCGAATCGTATCAGTACGTCCTCAAGATCGATCGATCGAGCAACCAACGAATCAAAGATTTATCCCCGCTCGCTATCGCCCACTCTCCCCCAACTCGAACTCGAAGTGAAGTGGAGAGTATATATAGATCGAGACGGCGGGCAGCGTGGTGGGGGCGTTCGTTAATCCATCGGCGAATTAGACGAGGTTGCTTCGCCCGATCTCGCCCTCCTTTCCCAACGCGCTCCCAAGGGGTGCTGATTCCTGGCACGCGGGGCCCAGACCCACGTCCCCATATAATTTTCTTCGAACGCAAGGTAAGGAAAGGACGACGCGGGGTCCACAGCACGGAATTGAGAACTCTCTCATGAACGAGGCGAGGGAGATTCTTTTGGGGACTCGATTCGGTGTTCCTTTTACGACTCCGCTGGCCGCTCGGACGTGGGCCGTTTGATCGAGACCCGCACTTTGGTTGACGCAAGTCAAGAACGATGTGGGCCGTACGGAAAAGGTTCGCAACGTGGCCGACAGCTGATGGATGGGGAAGGCAAAGCAATAAATGGCACGCTTTGGGCTTATCTAATGACCGCGGCGGGTCGGATCTTTGTTTTGTTAACATGCATATCCAATATGTTCAATTTAGCCTTTTATGTTCACTCAAATACATTCGATTTATTATTGAGTGCATGTCACGTCGGACTGCGGAGGCAGTCAGCATATGGTAGTAATCTATTAGCCATAGCTAACAATTATTGGAGAAGAATAAGCCGCCGCAGAGACATCAGATGTTGGCGTTCACAATCCGACCTCCATCGACGACGACGACTTGGCCATTGACGAAGGAAGAAGCAGGGAGGCAAAGGAAAGCCACCAAAGGCGCCACGTCTTCTACCTCACCGAGACGCCCTTGAGGGATACGACGAGTCTCCGCCGCTACATACGCCTCATTTTCAAGTGCCTGCGATCGGGACGCCAAACATTAGTACATACCACAGTCGTTCATGAGGACCTTTCGTCGTGCACTCTGCAGTCGCACGCATGCATCCGCTGTGCACTTCACGAAGGGTTTCGGTGGGAAGTGCTAAACGAGGCGAAGAGGGAGGACCATTACTTCCTTGATGAGAGGGGTCTTGATGAATCCCGGTGCGACGCTGTTCGTTCGGATGTTGTCCTTGGCCCACTCACAAGCAAGGTTCTTGGTGAGCTGGTTCATCGCTCCTGAAGACGAAGAAGAAGAAGAAGAAAACGATGATGTCGAAGAGCTTATGGAAGGAAAAGTGTTCGACGAATTGCCAGCTTCATTTATACCTTTGGTCATTGCATAGACACTGAAATTATCTATGCCCACCATGCCTGAAATGGAGGAGTTGAACACAATGGTGCCTCGTCCTGTAGCCTTGAGAAGAGGATGGGCCAGTTGGCACAGATGGAACGCTGAGTCGAAGTTGGTACCCATCACAAACTTGTATTCCTCGAGGGTGACAGCCATTACCGGCTTCATACTGCCCGTCCCTGCGTTACTAACCTACACAAAGAACAAACACAACAGGTGGATCAGTGGTAGAAATCTACTACTGCTTTGGATCCTTTCTCCTGCGATACTTACCAGAATGTTGAGCTTTCCATCGAACTCGGACTTCACTTTCTCCATCAGTTTCTCTCTCTCCACTGCGGATGAGACGTCGCAGATGGATCCCGTGACCTTAAAGTTCTTTGCCTCCCACTGTTGCAGGCACTTGACAAGCTCTGCTTCGTTCCGAGAGCACGTATAGACTGCGGCCCCAAGCTTAGCTAATTCTTCAACTATGGCGTACCTGGAATGTTGACCATCATACTTGAACTCATATTGCCCAGAAATCACAAACAATTTAGAAATGATGAGAGTCCCTAAAGAGCATAGAACATGTAGATTACCCGATTCCTTTGGTGCCTCCGGTGACCAAAGCCGTAGTTCCACGAAGAGACCATCTATCCACTGCATTGCCAGCCATGGTTTCCTTCTTTTGTGGTGTGCAGGGTCTCTCCGTCACTTATATAATGGGGGGAAATCTAAAGGGTTGGATGAACGCCGTGCGCGGTGGGTCGTTTAGCTACGTGGTGGACTGTATGGCGCCTCGCAAACCTTTGGAGAATCGTCAAGCAACCCGGCGGCGATTCTTATGCGGTCGTAGTAACCTAATCGAGCGGAAGGCTGGCTTCGTGGAAGGGGGCCCTTCTATCTTTTTGCGGTGGAAGAAGAAGTAGATGTCTCTGTTCGTGGAGAAGCACACCGCCGCAGGATTTGGGTCAACAGCCAAAAAGTTTACGACACCGGTGGAAGAGACTACAATGCGCTTCACGTGTTCGGAAGCTTCGACTCAGAGAGGGACTGGATCAAACAAGACTTCTCCTGCTTTGGACGATATCGATCAGATCAAGCCTTGAATGAGAAGTTCATTGGTTGAACTAATGGATTAAGCGATCACACTGTAAATGTAATATAAATTATTTAATAAATATATTATAATTTTTTATATATTTACAGAAAATGAAATTATATTTAAAATGTATAATAAATGTAGGGAATGCGATGATTAAAGACAAAAATCCAAACTCTGATGAACCGAGGAGGATTACAAAAGAATGAGAAATGTTTGCCTTTCGCTGTCAAGGTCTATTCTTGTCAGGTTTCCGACTCTGGTGGACAACTCGGTCGTCCTCCTCTCATAAAGCTAAGAAGGTTAGGTCAATAGCCAAAAGTTTCCGCCATCGAAGGAGGGGAGATGTGCTTCAAATGGTCAAAGATCAGGGAAGACTTTTCTCGAGAGAAACATGGAAATGGTGCATGGCATGCACCCGCAAGGCCACCAGCCGTCGGTCCTGGAAACACAGCCATCTTCCTCTGAGCCACATATTTCCATGGGTATACCAAGTCCACGCAGAGGAGTGACAAGATTTGTTGCAGATACGTAGACATGGCATTGGACACACTCAAGGCAGGAGCCTCATAACTTTTTCGTTCATGTACGTTCAGATCGCATCAACCGAAGCATATGCATGAGAACATAGAGTGCAGCCGGAACGCAAGAAACATGCAACTCTGCGTTATTGTGTCCACCAACCAGAGACGTTGACGACGCAGCCTCCTCTTCCTGATGCCTTGACGAGGGGAGTTGGCTCAGATGCAAAGCAGATTCGAAGTTGGTGCTCATCAGAAACTTGTAGTCCTCAGGGGTTATAGACACGATTGGGTTAAGAAAGCTTGTCCCGTCGTCGTTAACCTACGTAAAGATCAAACCAGCTTTGGACTTTGTTCTTCCATTTCACAAGTTATAGTGAAACCGATGGAATGGTCAGCCATGGAACTTACCAGGATGTCGAGCTTTCCGTCGAACGTGGAGTCGACTTCCTTTATTAGTTTCTCTCTATCGGCTGGAGATGAGACATCGCAAACGGTCCCTGTGACCTTATAGTTCTTCGCCACCCATTGAGCTCCGCTTCATTCAGGGTGCAGGTGTGGATCGTCGCTCCAAATGCAGCTAAGTCCTCCACTATGGCGTGCCTGAAACATCATTTCATAGCGTCTTCCTGACTGATGAGCAATTACTGTTGCTAAACCTCCTCTTAATTACTTCCGGTTGCTGTAATTGCTTAGCAGGTCGATTGCTTCTCCTCTTGAAGCTAACCCTCGGCTGCTTCCTGCAATAGAAACGCTGCTCCAGGCAGTATCGGAGAGGGAAGCGGAATGACCTTTAGAGTGATCTCACGCTGCCTCACAGTAACTCCGCACGAATCTCAAAGCACGGCGGATGCGTCCTGCTTTTTTCTTTGGGCTACATTTCATACGAAAAAGATTATTTTGATGGCATTTATCGATTCCTTAATTAGGAACCAAAATTGTCAGTTCGATTATGATTCTTAATTTTATCCTTCCAATAAACAAGAGATTAAATCGTATCATAATAGTTGTAGCGATTAAGAATTCAAATACGGTAATAAATTATGATTCACGTGTGACGAGGTCAAAAAACGTGAACGGTCCCCATCAGGCTTTGCCTAATGGTCCTCCGTCGAGATGTCATCAAGATTCGTGATCGTTGTGCTGATGCGGATCCCCGATCCCGGATTCGTGATCATCCGTGGATCCGCTGCTTATGAAGGCAGGGGGCCCGTTCTCGTGCACCGTCACGCCATCGGTTAAACTGTTCCGTTGGCATTTACCCCTCCTCATGAGGGCAACCCTCCCATGCCTTAAAGCCTCCACCAACCTGACCGCACGCCATGCATGGATAACCCTCCCACTTCTTTACGTGATCACCTGCCTGTAACTTCCACGTCCTTTGATATCTGTCGTGTCGTGTAGTGTGGTGCATATAAACCTGCAAACGATGTATGGGATGCCTACTGAATTCCACAGCTCGCGTACTTCTCTCTCTCTCTCTCTCTCTCTCTGCAAAAGCTGCGAGGTACTTGCAATTGTCAGAGAACCTTTTCGTCAGTATGGGGACGATGGAGGACGGCGGGCTTTGCCTTTTCTGCGACGAGGAGCCCTTCGTTCTCAGCCCGACACCTCCACCTGCACGAGCTTCTCCTTCTTCCTCACCTCCACCGTCGATGGTTAGCAGCGCCGCCGTCGAAGACCGCGACGTTATCCTGCATGATCTCCTGCGGAGGGAGCACCGGTACTTGCCCTGCCATGGCTACACCCATCAGCTGCATCGATCTTCCTATCTGTCTGCCGCAAGAACCAGAGCGATACAATACATCATACTGGTACTGTGTACATGAAACGCTCGTCGGAGATTGTTCCTTCAACTCGATGCTAACAATTTTTTATGAACATTAGGCTTGCAACCGGCTGAATTTAGCCACTGGCACGGCATTTAACGCTGTGAATTATTTGGATCGCTTCATCTCCATGAATTGTACTGTGGTAATTTAGCTACCTCTTCACATGCATCCACCAAGGCAACAGTATGCTCACTACGGTCCTACTTCTTTTGGTGAACGTGGACAGAGATGGGAAGATTGGATGATGGAGTTGCTATCGGTGGCCTGCCTATCCATTGCTTCCAAGATGGACGAGGTCTCCATGCCTTCACTGCACGATCTCCAGGTCTGATGCATTATGGTGTTTGTTTTCTGGAGAGAAATATTAGGATCTCCTGACGAGCTTCTGAATCGATTTAGATGGAGGAATTGGGGCACTCGTTTGAAGCGAGAACGATCCAGCAGATGGAACTGACGGTCCTCAAGACGCTCGACTGGAGACTCGCATGCATCACGGCCTACACGTACGTGGAAGTGTTTACGTGGGGTTCAAGTCACCTCCACTCCCCGTACATTCCTCGCATGATCGATCTCCTTCTCTGCGCTTTAGTAGGTACACGAACATCCCATGCATCTCGGACGATCATTACTGTATCAGCGGAGACAGTCCGCCTAATTAATCTGACCATGTTTTGGCTCGTCATGGGAATCCCATGGCCAGACAGCAGATTCCTGAGGTTTCATCAGTCCACCGTGGCGGCATCGGCTCTGCAAACCTTGGCAGGGAGCGAAGCTGCCTTCTCCCTTGTCGCCCTTCCGAATCCTGTGCAAAACATGGTAAGATTACTCAGCCTTCTGCTTTCTCGCCATCGAAATCTCAGTCAAAACTCTCTCATATATTATTAGCACCACGTTTTTACATTGGTAAGCTTTGTAGAGCGAGGTGAATGAATGCCAGGAGATGATGGATGACCTCTTAAGACGTACGCAATTCCGTAAACAAACACCGACAGAAGAGAACAGTGTTATCCCGTAGGATCCGAGACCTTTGATCTCCTCGCAAACAAAGTCCTCCTGCTTCTGGTTTCAGCTCGAATTTACATTTCTTTTCCCAAGTCTCGAAGGAAGAACGCCATTGCAAGAAGCAAAAGACGGAACACAGTGATAGACCTGTACATGTTCGCAGCATCAAGAATCCTTCTCCCGAACCAGAAGTGTTCTGATGTCCAACCCTCTGTGATTAAGCTTGTGCTAAGTGTATTTAGAGTGGAAGCACATTCTTCCGCTGGAATTAAGACAGAAGTTTGCGTCTAATATAATTTATATATATATCCTAATGCAAATTGCATCATATAGTCGTGACTAAATCTATTTGGTGTAGAAGTCATTTGCTCACAATTTTCAGAAATCAAACATGTAATTCATGTCTAACTTGATGAGTACACACCACGCAGAAGAAGACAGCTCTACATAAATCGATCGCTCAGATTAAGCAAATACATTTACCCACGTAGAGACCTGATCATAAATCTAGCTTATTGCCTCGATCACATAGATCAAACAACGTGATATCAAGGAAAAGAAAATGAAAAGTCGAGCTGGGATTAGATTTGGATCAAACTTGATTTCGGTCAACGGTGGGAAATTTCACACACAAAAGTCAAAGAGCGTATGTGCACAAGGAAGTGCCAGATTAAGCTTCGGAAGTCTCGAAAGGGAAGTGAAGGAGCTCAACCAGATCTGCCATGCGGCCATAAATAAGCCAGCAAGCGCGCTTGCTTGCGTCTCTTCTGCGGCAACTTCGTTATGTTAGGAGTATTAAAACGGAAGTTGGGTCAGAGGTAGGCACAGTCTCTCCGGGCAAACCAAGGTCAACAAAGGGCGAACGGATGACCAAATAAAGTGAGAGTAGCCTACAAGTTTGTCTTCTTGATGTGGTTTAGCTTCACAACCTCTGCTCTGGCGTTGCATGGCGTGTGAGGTAAAGAGACGCCTCCACCTTTCCTTGGTAGTTGAGAGCGGTTCAGCTTCCATCTTCCCCCCCTCCATGGAAACGTTCCCGTGAACGCTGCCATGGACGCCACCTCGTGCTCCCCCTTGTGTATATATCTCATGCCGCGGTTCTCGCCAACTTCCCATCGACAATACATCCCCCTCGTTTGCCACCAAAGGACTAATACACATCATCGAACGGGCGATAGGCGTTGGGAGATGGAGGATCGACATTCCGGCCGGCCTGAGTCCGGCTCCATCGTGTCGGAGCTCGAAGGCACGCTCCTCGACGACGTCGACCCGTTCCCTTACTTCATGCTCCTCGCGTTCGAGACGTCCGGGTTGATCCGGTTCACTGCGCTACTGTTCCTGTGGCCCGTGCTCCGCTTGCTCCAGTCGATCGGCATGGCCGGACTCAGCCTACAGCTCACGGTCTTCGTGGCCGTGGCCGGGGTGCGGGAGTCGGAGATGGAAGCGGTGGCACGAGCGGTCCTCCCCAAGTTCTTCATGGATGATGTGAACATGGCGGCTTGGAGCGTGTTCAGCTCGTTTAAGAGTAAAGTGGTGGTGACGAGTTGGCCACGGGTGATGGTGGAGAGGTTTGTGAAGGATCACCTGCATGCCGACGACGTTGTGGGGCGTGAACTCGAGATCAGTCGCTTCGGATATGCCACCGGTTTCTTCAAGCGAGCAGAGAAGGACTCGCCCCTCTGCAAACTGCGAGCAATCTTTAAAGATGACAAGCCTGATGCGGGTTTTGGCAGACGGACGTCGGCGCGGTCGTTCTTGTCCTTTTGCAAGGTGCAAAGCCTGTTGATGTATCCATGATTGAATCTTGTTATAGTCTGACAAGAACCCTAATTCCATTTGGTGCATGCAGGAACAGTATCACCTTCCGATGGCAGCTTGTGACCTGAAGCAGAGCCAAGAGTTAAGCCGGCCTCGGCCCGTCGTCTTCCACGATGGCCGGCTCGTTGCTCGCCCCACACCCCTCACGGCGCTCCTCATCATCCTGTGGATGCCACTCGGCGTCGTTGTGGCCTTCGTCCGAATCACCATCGGTCTGATCATCCCCATCTGGTGGATCCAAGCCATTGCACCTTTCTTGGGCGGGAAGCTCATCATGCGAGGACGGCCTCCGTCGCCAGCTGCCACCTCGAAGGGCGGCGTCCTCTTCGTGTGCACCCACCGCACCCTCATGGACCCGGTGGTCCTCTCCATGGTCCTCGGCCGCAAGGTCGCCGCCGTCACGTACTCCATCTCCCGCCTGTCGGAGATCCTGTCGCCGATACCGACGATTCGACTGACCAGGGACCGTCGGGTCGACGCCGAGCGCATCAAAGCCGAGCTAGCGAAAGGCGACCTCGTGGTGTGCCCGGAAGGCACGACGTGCCGGGAGCCCTTCTTGCTAAGGTTCAGCGCGCTCTTCGCCGAGCTGACGGACCAGATCGTGCCGGTGGCCATGAACTACCGAGTGGGGTTTTTCCATGCAACGACAGCCAGGGGATGGAAAGCCATGGATCCAATCTTCTTCTTCATGAACCCAAGGCCGGTGTACGAGGTCACTTTCCTTAACCAATTGCCGATGGAGGCGACGTGCTCGGCGGGGAAGAGCCCATACGATGTGGCCAACCATGTGCAGAGGATTCTCGGCGCCACGCTTGGGTTCGAGTGCACCAACTTCACGAGGAAGGACAAGTACAGGGTGCTTGCAGGTAACGACGGCACGGTCAACTTCAAATCAGCTACACCATGAATGGCAAGAGTGAAGCAGGGTGTTTGCAGTAAACATTGTGTCTAAACATTGTGTCAATAGGATTTCTTTTGCATTCTTATATATTTGATTCATTTGATGTATTACTAATTGTTGAATTCCGCATGATGTAGTAAATAATTACCAATTATTGTGTAAATAGAATTATCTTTCAGTCGTATGTTCTACATTTTTATTGGGTTAAAACCCAAAGAATTAAGTTACATTAAATTATGCTCCATGAAGCTAAATATTCTATGAAGGAATATATATTGCATTCTTACAAGTAAATTTTTTTTAATTATATGATATATTTCTTTATTTCTTCCTGTGCTAATGAAAAAAAAACTCTCACATATATAATCACACGGAGAGACTCTATTTAGACTTTCTAACATCCTCATTTAGTTTGATTATGAAAATAAAAATAGAGGAAATATTCGTTAGCTTGTGACATGGTAGACCAGTATGAAAAGAACAAGAAATAATTACTAAGAGAATATTCTATCACTATCTTAGAATATTTCTTCTGTCCATCGTATCATAGAAATCTTGATAAGTGTCTGTTCACTAACTATATTTAATACTGACTTAAGTTTCTTCTTGTGCTAATGAAAAAAAAACTCTCGCATATACAATCACATGGAGGAGAGACTATATTTAGACTTTCTAACAACCTCATTTAGTCTGATTATGAAAATAAAAATAGAGAAAATATTCGTTAGCTTGTGACATGGTAGATCAGCATGAAAAGAACAAGAAATAATAACTAAGAGAATATTCTATCGCTATCTTAGAATATTTTCTTTGCCTATCATGTCTAACAAGAAATCTTGATAGCTGTACATAGTACTAACTTAAGTGTCAAAGAAATCATATCATGAAATGCATCAAATTCTCGGTGCTTATATAGATTAAGTACAGAGTGAATGTCCAAGCTCCTTCAACTATCAAGCGAGCATTCAAGCCTTGGTCTTGACCATATCAGATTTTCGATCCATGCAAATTCAAATTGAATTAGATTGATCTAAGCATCACTACTATCGGTATAATATTATTAACATGAATTTAATTAATTTATACTCAACAAGTTAATTTGTTAATGTTCTCATCATCATGATCGGCATGCTTGGATAGAAAACTATCAATAAATAGAGCTGAAGGCACATAATAATCCGAAATCATTACTATACCATATTCTAATTAGTTGTAAATGAGAAATAAGAGAAGGATCGAATTGTGTTATAAAGACTTCATAGGCGTATCATTCTTAAAGTAGACCTAACCATTTTAATCATTTAATGTTGCATCTATTAAGTTAATAAATCGGTGATCTTACCAACTTCGATCTCCTCTCTTGTGAAAAAGACATGCCGTTTGGGGCTTATTTTAGTTGGCTCTTAATATCATGTAATTAATGCCAATCAATTCAAACATATTAGTCTATTTAACCTTATATATATATATATATATATCATTTCATTCAATCAAAGAATAATTTGGTATTGGCAGGCCACCCAACTTTCCATAACTGGTAACATTTTGTGGGTTTCCATATCTGCTCCGTGCAACGCACCCGAAAAGACCGTCGACGATTCCGCACGCGCACATTGCGCTGACCGACACGTGTACGAGCAGCCCCGGTGATCGGCACCACTTACGTACGTGCACTCCTTCGTCCTCTCTCTCTCTCTCTCCCCCGCCCTTTAATTCCGTTTCCGACACCCTTCACTGGAGGAAGATTCCACCGTCTGCCTGGAGAAACATACAGATTCGAGCGTTGAGGAGTTTGGGAACGGAGAGAGAGAGAGAGAGAGAGGAGGGAGCCGATGAAGACGGACGAAGAGATGGGGCCCGATAGAGGCGTGGTGTTCGAGACGGACGACGAGGACAACCTCGCCCACCAGCACGGTGGATCCGACTGCTCCCCATCGTCTTCCTCGCCCTCCTCGGCGTCCTCTTACGGCGATCACATTGGGGGAGATCCCAGTTCTTATCAGACCACCTGGCCCCAGAGCTACAGGTACTCCTCTCCCGTAATCCAACGAGGAAGAACAGAGCCGCAAATGGGGAACCGTGATAATGGGTTTGGTGATTGTAATTTGCAGGCCATCGATCGATGTATTTAGCAGCGTGCCATCTCCGAGAGTTGGGTTCTTGACAGGATCCAGTTTGGTCCGCGTGGGCAGCTCATTCCTGAGGGCTTCGATGGTTTCCACCCACGAAGACGAGCTATCTTTTACCAAACCCTTCATGTCCTATGATTCGGTGACAGGCCACGATGGACCTGAGGCAATTCCCCCTCCCGATGTTCCAATGAAAAGCTCCTTTGCTTTTGCTTCTTACTGTGAATTGCCTCCACCACATCAATGCTCTACTGCTCAAGCAGTGGTCAATGGTATCATTAAGTCGATGCACTCCACCATCCTTTTCCTCTTTCTGCTTTTACTGGGCTGTTTATTCAACTTTTAAGAATTGCAGCTTAAATGCACCAAATTTCCTATTTGTTCATGCATTCTAAACATGTTTCTTCTTCTCTTTCTCTAGAATCTTATTCGAGGTTACTGTTGAACCAAATTTATCAGTTGCATAAGCTCAAATTGTGAAGGATGCTCATACCATTTAAGTTTCTACTGTTCATACCATTCCATCCAGCCAAAGAACTCATCTTTCTTAGGCTCCTTGTTAAAATTCAGTCTCGTGAATTTGTTAGGTATTACTAAGAAAACCAGATTGGAACATACATTGTCTAAAGTCCAAACACATTTGTTAAACTAAAGCATTGTAGGTGGAGTTCTGTCTGTGCCTTAGTTCATTAGGATAATTTTCATGATACAAAAAAATGATTTGTGTGTGTGTGTTAGATTCTCGGTTCTTTCTGATTTGTGATTCAGTTGCTAAACTATTGCTAATCATCAGGAATTAATGTTCTGTGTGGAGTGGGACTGCTATCGACACCGTACGCAGTCAAAGAAGGCGGATGGTTGGGCATGCTTTTGCTGTTTTTTCTGGCTTCCATCTCATTCTACACAGGTATTTTGCTAAAGAGATGTCTGGATAGCTTTCCCGGAATTAAGACTTATCCTGATATTGGACATGCGGCATTCGGCCTGTCTGGCCGCTTATTTATATCAGTAAGTTTTCATGCAACTATCCATCTGTTCATGCACCCCATAAGATGTTCTGTTCAATGATCATCCAATTCTGACACACGCAATTTTGATTTTGATGCAGATAGTACTCTACCTGGAACTTTATGTAAGTTATAATCTTTGAGAATTATTAGCTCGGTTTGCAAATTTTGTCTTGTGCTTGTACCACTTTTTGGTAAGTAGCATTCACTCTGACTGCTGCCTCTTCAGGGGTGTTGTGTGGAGTACATAATTCTAGTGAGTGATAGCTTGACATTCATATTCCCGGATGCCGGCATAAGTTTCTTGGGACTTGATTTAGGCCCTCACCAGCTCTTTGCTCTGACAACAGCCATGGCAGTTCTTCCAACTGTTTGGCTGAAGAACCTGAGCGTGCTATCTTACCTTTCAGGTGATGAATTTGGCAAACTCACCGAACTCGCTAACGACTGCTCAATATGTTCTAGTGAACCTGAACCAGAGGTATTCATCTTTTTTGTGTCAGCTGCTGGGGTGGTTGCGACGATATTGGTCATAATCTGCTTGCTTTGGGGGGGTGTGGTCGATCAAATAGGATTCCATCCGGGTGGAAGGGCACTAAATCTGGTGGATCTTCCGGTTGCTCTTGGGTTATACGGTTTTGGCTACTCTGGGCATTCGGTTTTCCCGAATATATATTCTTCCATGAAGAGACCATCTCAATTTCCGACTGTCCTCATAATCTGGTACAGCAATAGAAATCATTACCATTCTCAAATATCATTGTTTTATGAAGAATGTGCATACATTTTCTGGTTGTATCTTCGTAATTACATGTTTATTTTTGAGGTAGTAATTACCTCGGAACTCATTCCATTTTTTCACTGAGTCATCATTGAGGATCATGAATTATGGTAAATAACAACAACCCGGATTGCATTCGCATCCCTCCATTGAAATTAGAACTCTCTAATA
Organism: Musa itinerans; assembly: GCA_001649415.1. Lineage (NCBI taxonomy): Eukaryota > Viridiplantae > Streptophyta > Magnoliopsida > Zingiberales > Musaceae > Musa > Musa itinerans. Next base: position 762,084 of record LVTN01000015.1, on the reverse strand, counting down.
TGGATCCTCTCTGGGCCTGATAGGATTAACTTGCTTATTGTTGAGATGGAAACAACTGGTTCAATTTTTTTGTCAGGTTACTGTAACAGGATCGCATGCGCATCTCCAGCATACAAAACTCATAAAATTATGTTATCATAGAAACTTTATATTTTTGTGAACTTTCCCGATGACGATCCTACATCACCGTTGCCGTTAGATCGTTAAGGAGGATCCTACTCTTCAATCGGTGTTCTTGTCAGATATTATTATTATCTTCACAGACTAATAGTTATACTTGTGCTAAAAGTATATTTTACATGCAGCTTCGTGTTGTGCACGATTATGTATTCTGCGGTAGCTGTGGCAGGGTATCTGATGTTTGGTGATTCTCTTAAGTCTCAGTTTACACTAAACATGCCTCGCCAATATTTGGCTTCAAAAGTTGCAGTATGGACTACGGTATGGCAATACTATTACATGAAGCATTTCATATAATTATGGTTCTAATTCTAATAATGAATCTGCAAATTCTGAAACTGTTTGATTTCCAGATGTTGGTAAGAAAATGAAGCAGATCCAAGGATTTATATCTCTTAATTAATTACTTTTCTACTAACAACCGTATCTGTCTGTGAAATGTAGGTTGTAAATCCACTCTCAAAATACGCATTGACTATGACTCCGGTCGCGCTGAGTCTGGAAGAGCTGCTACCTTCAACTAGTCAATCCAATATAGTCATGATCTCGCTCAGAACATTTCTGGTTCTCTCCACATTGGTTGTGGCACTTACGCTGCCATTCTTTGGTGAGAATCCTTTTACGTAAAATCTTAGTTACAAATTTGCAATATATTGGAATAGTGCAAACCAAGAAACCATTTCGGTCACATCATCTTGTGGTATATATGCAAAATAACAATCTAGTTTCAGGTCATTTCTAGGAGAGTTTTGATTTCTTTTAGATTTGAGTACTCTGGACTGCTTCTGATCTCACATTTCTGGACTTGCAATGCTCTATCAATTTGCTAGGAAAGGCTTAATCAGAGTTCATTTTGACTGCAGGATATGTGATGGCACTGCTTGGATCTGTTTTCACAATGCTAGTGGTAAGTTTCCATTGAGGTTAATATTTCGTTCTTCCAATAGAGTTCTACTAATTTGCACTGCACTATCAATGCCATGTAGGCTCTCATTTTACCCTGTTCGTGCTACCTCAGCATCAAGCGCAGATCTGTGGATTTTATACAGGTAAAATATAGTCGTCTGCCGTATCACATTTAAGAACTTATATCACTGTATTATTGAATAGTTAACAGCCAGCAGCATATTATCACTCTCCTGAGGTACGAAAAGCATGTGCTATTTCATTTTTTGGGACTTTATCTTGAATCCTAGTCAATTATCTTCATATGGAATGCATGATTTGATTGAAGGAGACTTGAGTGCCAGTGGTTAGTCCCTTGGCATCATAGGCAATGGTGTGTAGTTGGACTGATCATATATTTATTTCTCTGTTCAGGCTTCAGTATGCGTTCTAATTATCGTGATCGGAGTAGTAAGCTCCTTCGTCGGCTCGATTTTCTCGATCAAGCAAATGGTCAATCATTAAAAGCATCAGCTTCTTTGCAAGTGCCAATCTGATTCTGAAGTATGCTACAGTAGGTCAAAAGAAACAGTTCCATGGCTCTCTGCCAGCAGCTTAGTACTTGTGAAGGATGAACCAATGCAGATCAAGTGACAAAGGTCCCTTGGAAGGTCTCTGATCAGATGGACATAGATGTTAACATCTTAATAGATGTTTTGGTGTGTAATCTAATTCATGTTATCATCAGATTGACTGAAGATGCTGATGGTTTGTTTTATTAGCTGAAAAAGGAAGGAGATAATTCTCACTTATCTCCTTGATTTCTTCTTTCATTTTTAGTCTATATTCTTCTGATCTATGTTGATTCTAGTTCATGTCATCAGGTGATGGTTTGTTCCATTAGCTGCAAATGGAAGAACATCACTCTCACTTGTCTCTGTGTGATTCTTGTTTCATTTTAGTCTCTGCTTCTAATTCAACCATTTACCACAACAATCAAATTACTCGAACTAAAAAGCTGATATCGGAGATCAGATCAAATATATATATATATATAGATATATACACGAAACCTAATTTTGTCCTTCGACTTCACCATCTCTCTTGTTGGATAAAGCAGAAAGATCTTTGCCAACAAGAAGAAGAAGAAGAAGAAGAAGACAGTAGTAGCAGAAGAAGGACGGGTCTCGTCAGGAGTAGTCTCTCCAGCAAATGAGCAAGACGACACAGCGGCGCATGATGTAGAACCTTGCCCTCTGCTCTTTAACCAGACTCGCGCAGCGCCTGGAGAAGGACTGCGTCATGCTCCTCCTTCCCCTGTCCCCCTTCTTCGACAGCTTCCACTTCTCATCCATGTACACCTCCATCCTCAATTCTGGATCTGACAACAGCTACCCTGACTGGCTAAGCGGAATGCGGACAGAGAGAGAGAGGAAAGCAAGCGTGAGGTTGCAGTGTGGTGAATTGTCTTTATAGACAGAGGAGAGGGGGAGAGCAGCGACGGTGGTTGCCATTACCACCCCATCAACAGGCCCCACCTTTCCCTGCGGAGAATCTGTCGCCGAGACTACCGCGGTGAATCACTGGCGGAGAAAGAAGTGAAAGACTGATCTCCGCAGTCCCCGAGCTTGTCAGCTCCCTGGATTTGGCACTGCACGAGACCTCTGAAACCCACCAGCCTTTTCATTCCTCGCTGCGACCGTGATTTGGATCTTCCGGGCGGCCACCCTGGACACAGCGCATGGCGGACCACACCGAAGCAGCAAGACGAAAGCAGGCCTCGTCCTTCGCCTACGGATCAAACTTCACGAATGGACTTTTACCTTCAGAATGACGGCGATGCAAACGACGGCGGAATCACTGACTCCTCCCTAGCCATGTCGTCCGCGTGATCACAGCGTGCGCCGACAATGAGCGTTCGTGACGAAGCCGACGCCGACGCGATCGGAGCCGTCCAAATTGCCCGCGTGCCCACGTGGATCCCAACTCCATCGCGACCGTCCGATCGGCATCGCGCATCAGCTCATCGGACGTTGTCAACCGTCAGCGCATCAGGAACTTTCTGATCCACCAATTATTGGTGTGGAGGGGGAGTGGGGCCACGTAGAATCGACGGCTATGATGAGTTTTTGTCGTGGTGTTCGTGGAGACATTACGTGGTGGAGATCCGAGTAAACTTTGAGGGCACGCAGTCGACAGCAAGTGCTACTCCACGAGGCCTCCGCGGCGGTACGTGCCCTCAAATAGGGACATCCATGCATGCACCTACCACCATAGCCTGTGTCCCAGTTTCATTATAAGATCATGTGGAATAAGTGTCAACGCACATCATGCATTTCTACCCATGACGTGTTGTTTAGGGAAACACTGGCAAGGCAAAATTTTGACTGCAATGTAGCTTTGTCTGCCACGTGGGCTGGATAACTTTGTTTAAAGTGTTTACGAGAAAGGACACGAGACAGGGCATGTGGTGAGTGGACCAGTCGGAGCATTGGACTCTACTGCACTAAATCATGCATACATGACATCGATTTCACTCGTGCGAAAACCTCACAAGGACAAAATGAAGAGCACAAAATCACAGTCTGTGATGCTAGAAATTACGGTCCAAAAGAAAAATAATAATAATATAAATAATAATAATAAAGCAGCAATCCGACTAGGAGGAGGAATCAAGCCATCGAACGGTCAGCATCAACATCTCGGGAGATCGGATGGCGGAGGGGGCAGCTTCTGGTTGGGGAGTGCCCCGTCGTTGACCAGCCACGCCATCCTCAACCCCCAGCTGAGATGCACGTCGATATGGCAGTGCATGAGCCATGCGCCTGTCACGCAACCACGTCAACGTTATTGGCCGAAGCTGGATGATGATATGATTGCACGGTCGTTCGCTTACCAGGGTTATCAGCAAGGAAGCGGATGGCGAGCCATCCGCCGGCCGGGATGCCGACGGTGTTCTTCTCCACGGGGTCGACCAGATTGAACTTGGGAGGGTCGTTCATCGGGTCGTAGTTCCCGAAGCCTGTCCCCACCACGAAGAAGTTGTGGCCATGGAGGTGCATCGGGTGGTTCTCCGCCCCTAGGATGCTGGTGTCCTGCATCACCACCTCCACGCTGGTGTTGAACGGCAGCACCACCACCTTCGTTCCATGGCTCACGAACGTGTTGTTGGGGGCAGTCCCCGTGTAGTTGAAGGGAGACGGAGGGTTGTTGGGGAAGTCCGTCGTGTACACCCCGTAAGACCGAGCCAAGTAGTGAGCCTGGAGCAGAGCGGTGGAGGGGAACGCAAAGGAGACGTTGTTGATGGACGCAGCAAACTTGGTGCCATTGGGGCCTTGGCAAGTTTGGTTCGCGGGGCAGGGGTCGGCGCCGAGGCCGACCGTGAAGTAGAATCGCCGGTCGACGGTTCGCGGCACGTTGGCGGGATACCGAACATCCGCGAGGCTGCGAAGCTTGCTGGCAAAGTTGGTGGCGTAAGCAGTGTCATTAAGAGATGGAAGCGCCGGCCTCAAGAGCGGCAGCTTCGAGCTGCCGGAACGCATCGGGTTCCGGTATTCGAGGACGCCGGCGGTGGTGGTGTTGTCGAACGTGCCCTGCCCGGTGGCATAAGGCCGCGCCGCGAAGAGGAAGGTGCCGTTGGGGAACGTCGGCTTCGCGTGCAAAAGGACGTTGGTGGTCTGGCCGGGCGTGACGAGGACGGTGTCAGCGTCGAAGGGCTTGACGTAATTGGCGTCGGTCTCGACGACGGTGACCGTGTGGTTGGCGATGCTGAAGAAGAGCTCGTCGTTGAGTGCAGCGTTGATCAGTCGAAGTAGGTACGTCTTCCCGGGTTTCACCTTCAGCTTGAACGTATCTATCAACCATGCAAATCATAATGTTAGCAGCAAAGACATGGCGAGATGAGTTCTAAGGCGGTCTTCTCCGATAGCAGATTACCTTTTCCCGAGCAATTATACAAGCGCCCGGGAAGACCATTGATCGTGTAAGCGTCAGAGACATTTGGCCCTGCACCAGTCTGCAGAGCCTGGGCAATGACAGCCTCTGGATCTGCATTAAACCACTCACCTGCAACATCAAGTGTTCATGAGATTGTGATTCAGTTAGCCATACAATAAACGCAAGATCTTATGATTACCGAAGATGATAGGGACTTCCTTGTACGGTTTCGGAAACGGGTAAGGAACGCCGGGCTTGGGGAGGATGATGAGAGCGCCATAGACGGTGGCCCTCATCCAAGAGGCGTGTGCATGCCACCAAAACGTGCCTCTCTGACCTGCGAGGGTGAAGTCGTAGACGTAGCTCCGCCCGGTTTGAATGGCGCACTGAGTGATGTATTGTGGGCCATCCGCCCATCCGCTGCGCAGCTGCCTTACGCCATGCCTGCACCGCCCAAGCTCGTGTCGCTCAAACTTGACCTGATGCGTTGAGATGAGAGCGGCATGCAGCAAAGGAGCTCAACGTACCAGTGTACGGTGATGTTGTTCTCGACATGATTCACCACCTTAACCACAACACGATCACCTTCTCTCGCGACGATCTTTGGCCCCGGGAACTCCCCGTTCACCGTCACAATGCTCTTCGTCTTGCACAGCCTCGTCACATTCCGCAGTGTTATCTGCAAAAGAGCAAACCTTATTCCCGCTTCCACTAGGTTTCATGGACATCTACGAGTACGTAACCTACATCGAACTTGTAATGCCTCGTAGCACCAGATGAGAGCTCTGCCGACGCGAGCAAAATGGTCGCCGTGAGAAGCAAAGTTCTCACAGGAACTGCCGAAGAAACAACACCCATGGATGCACGGTGAGCGAGTCGAGCCCGTAGGATTGGCACAGTCAATGGAGAAGGATAAGAGCACGTCCAATATGTATATATATATGCAGGGGATGGCTTGGTTTAATAGGTAAGATATGGCAATCTTTCAGATCCAAAGGCGTCGGTCGAGCTGAACTTTAGAGTGTTCATAAAGAAAATTTCGATTGAAATTGGAAGTGCAGTACTCTCAAAAGTCATATCAACAGCTTCTCTCTTCTTAGGCGACTGTTTGAAGTGGATCAAATCAATTAAGAACCAAAAGCCATTTCGTGATCACAAAGACAACACTTGAATATTGGATCGTTCGTTTTCGTGTTAACGTAGAAGCATAGGGTTGTTGAAATCGAATTCAACAGAACCCATTATACGTACTACGTACCAACTTTCTCAATCTCTCTCTCTCTCTCTCTCTCTCTCTCTCTCTCTCTCTCTTAGAATCACTAACTTGTTTGCTTTGTGAACAAGCTACTGGCCAAAATCCAGATCCTGTGATGCACTATTATTTTCCATAACCCTAATCCTCACAAATCATTTTTTTTTTAGATCAAATTTGAATGGCTGCTCATAAAAATTTCTCTAGTTTCCAAAGCAAAAAAGAAAAAGAAACAATGGAATTCATGAATTAAATGGTGTATTGTTTCTTCATAAAAGATAAGGTCATTCAAAACATACAGCCAAGAACAGATGACATTGTCAGCAAAAGAAACTCTTTGCTGAAAGTGTTCATACATGCTTGAAAAAGAAGTTGCACTGGAAAAGAAAATTGCACAGCCAAGAATACTTATAATCCATCCTCAACAGAGTAAAGATGATGGACAAGATTCAAGAGTCCATCATGATATGACTTAGCTTGGCACACAAATCACTTAACTTTCTGGCAGGTAACGAGTCTTCTCCACTGCTGTTAGCTCTTTTTATCGATTGGAGACCTCAAACTCATCTGAAATTTCAGTAGGAAATGCTTCTTCTGCAGATGAAAAGAACAACCAACCTGCAGAGTTCTTTAAATAGAAAAATGTAGCAACCACCACAGGCTGTAGGTTAACTGTTACAGTGAAGACTCCATGCAATAGAATGTAACTAAGTAATTGGTCTTATAGTGAATCAAATCTTTCAAACTTTAATTGGGAAAGTATCAGATTTGTGCAAATTCCAGTGATATTAATCAGAATCAAAGAAGATTGGATATGTTGTTTATGTACTTCCTTTAAAAAACTTCTGCCAACAGATTTCTGTCTCTTCGGTCAAAAATAAATGTATGTACAAAAAGTCTTTCTCCTCTTTATGCGTTGACCTTCAGGTCAAACTGTGTTCTTTTGCTACCAATTGTATGATCGTTGATGTAACCATGACATGATAATAAGCTTCATTAGCGTGTTGAAAACCACCATCAATTTCGAACTCCATTATCTCACTCTCGTGCTACAATATTAACGTGCTGTTCTTCTCCCTGAACAACAAGATGCCTTTACACCGTACCCATATGAGTCATCGCCATGTCATTCATATCCACTCGTCTGACACGTCATGTCCGACTCAGTACCCACTCATTCTATGAGGTCAGCTTGACCTGACGAGGTTGATGACACGGTGATGACGGAGAAGCTGATTTGGTAAGATCGTTATCTCATAACTATAGTTTTGATGATTCTATTGATGGTCAAATAATATATATATAATTGTCATCGTCTCAATTCAACGATTGCTCATTGTCATATAATTATTATTATAAATTCGTCAAAATTGAAACTGATATAAATTGAACAAAAGAGAAAGCAAAATTTCAATTTTAAAATTAATAAAACCGAATAATTTAGTTATTGTTAATTGTTGTTATAGGCGAAACATTAGACATGAGGTCATAAATATAATAATATTTAAATATGTATAATTATCATCGTCTTAACTCAATGGTCATTCATTATACTATAAAAAGATCGGCATTTGCATTCTCAATGACAAGTCGAGGGTTTAATTATTATTATTATTATTATTATTATTATTATTATTATTATTATTATTATTATTATTATTATTATTATTATTATTATTATTATTATTATTATTATTATTATTATTATTATTATTATTATTATTATTATTATTATTATTATTATTATTATTATTATTATTATAAATTTACCAAAACTGAAAGGGAGATAAATTGAGCAAAAGATAAAGCAAAATTTTAATTTTAAAATTAGTAAAAGAGGATAATTTCGTTACTGTTATAGGTGAAAAATTAGACATGACATGATATATAATAATACAAAAAATATATCGCCGTTGCCGGGGATCGAACCCGGGTCACCCGCGTGACAGGCGGGAATACTCACCACTATACTACAACGACTTCGTTGATGATTTGTGTAATTTATTATTAATATTAGTTTATTATTTTTTAGCTTCGTCGTCTTCCTAAAATGTTGAGAGATGTCGAGAAATTAGATCGCTCTGCTTCGTAAATGGTTAAGCGAGAGATCGAAGATTGCCTCTTCATTTTGACTTATTGTTCCCTCGACTCTCTCGCTCGAGGGATTCTGCAGAGTTGGAGTTTGAACTGCAGCCATTGGCGACTCGATCAAAGTCAGGGCAAAGACATGGTGACCGTTTTCTTTCTCGCGTTTTCCATATGGCCGACTCATGAGTGAGCGGAAAAGACAGCAGAATGCTGTCTTGATAGCCCCATCTTCTCCCTTAGCGCATGCAATAAGATTGGATGAGATTTCGACGTCTGGCTGCTGTTAGCACAGATTTCTCCGTGTTTATCTTCGTGAAATCCATGTCGTGCACTTGCGGAAGAGACGATGTCAGAGGAATCGACAGCATTCAGTGCCACCTTTGTCTTGTTATTATCTTTTCCAGATGTTTGCAGCTTTGACTTTGCTGCATTCGTTCATGGTTTGGCTGGTGATTTTATTTTTGGTAGACGATGGAGTGTTTCTTCAACGAGAGAGGCAAAAGTTTCCATGAACGAACGATGCAAAATGAAACTTCATTCACGTCGTATGCTACAAAGACGCAAAGAATTAGAAGCAAATCTAGTAAGAACTATTGGATTTCCATGTCGATAAGGCATAAACGAGACGCCCTTTCCACCCTTGCAGCAGCCACCGCTTGTCTTCGTCCACGACGAAGTCCTTGTGGTAGCAGGACTTCACCTTATCCGTCGCCTTCTTCACGATGTCGCGGTTCAATGGAAGCTGCACGAACCCCGCCCTCAGGTTCCTCACATGCCACTGCTTGTAAGTCTCCGGCCTCTCCAACCTCTCCGTGCCCTCGCAGGCAAGGATGTTGAACGCCTCTCGGCCGAAGAGGACCTTCTCGATCAGCTGCCTCGATTCATCCTCCCGTGGCGTATTCGTCTCGATCATGTCGAACATGGAAGAATAGTGGAACAAAGCTTCCCTGAACCGGGTGACGAAGAACGGAGCGCTGTACGTGCCATTGACGACGCCGTGAATGAACACATCCGGGTTGATCTTTCTTATGGTGTTCAACACCTTGTCCCTCGGGTTATCCACCACCACCGTCTCGTCCAACAGGTTCTTGAACCGGTACAAACAGTTGACGACGACCACCTCGTCGTCACGAAGGTCGAGGTCCTCCACTCGGATGTCATCCCACTTGGCCGCTGCAATCGAGCGGAATTCGAACGGGATGCCGAAGCCGGATGCGTAATCGGCTAAGCGACGCCCCGTTTCGTCGATCAGCTCGGTCGGGCGGAATCCATGCATGGGGACGTCGATGCCGGTCATCCGAACCTTCGGAGGGCCATCAGGCCGAGAAGAGAGGCGTTGCAGGAAACATGGCCATTGGAATCCGTGGTACATGCCGAAATCTATGATGTGCAACCTCGTTGCCTTCTCTGCCACATCGAGAATGGTCTGCGTGGCAAAGAAATGGGAGACCTTCCTGAAAGGACAGACAGCCATGTAAAGCTGGTAAGCTTTCAGGACGTCGGTGACGGGAATCCGTTTTGCCGTCAAGGAATGGTAGATCTGGCTCCCTGTACCGGCGAGGCGAGCCTGCAGGCCATCGGCGAACCAATGTGCCAACCTCTGGTTTGCGTTTCCAAAAGGCGAGGAGTGCTGTCTGATCTGCTTCAGAAACTCATTTGCGCTTCGATGATCATCTGCGGCCACGGCATGAGCGCAATGGGTCAGGAGAGTACTTAGATCCACCACGTCCCTCTTCGGTTGGTTCTTCCCTCGACCCTTCCTGCCTTTGGAACGACTGCCGTGAGAGACTTTACTTGCTTCGTTCTGCGATCTTTCTCGGAATTTGTCAACGGCCTTGGCGCAATTCCCCCCGCTGCACAGGAAAACCTCATCAAACAATTTGGTGCGACCAGTCTCCCCGGAGAAGACAGCAGATTGTTTGATGCTCCTTCCCTCCTCCAAATCCAGATCCTCGCCGTGCCGGTTTTTCCGACCTCTCGACGGATGAACTGCATGTTCACCGACTCCACCCTCTGCGTTGACCTCGACCAGTCTCGTCCCCTCTTTTGGCACTTGTGGTGGGTAGAAATTATTGGCTTCTAAGTTGATCGCCAACTTACCATTGGTCGGAAGGAATTTATGTGCCTCCTCAATCGCTCCCTGGAATCGCCACGCGGGTTGGCTGTCGGCAGGCAGATCAGGAGCTACAAGAGTGCTCAGAAGAGATTCCTCCACCCCTTCTAAGATATCACCGAAGCTATTCACGGAGGAAGGCGAAGTCTGCGGGGAGTCATCGACAGGGACAGGATGAGTCTCTGGGGCATCATACGAGTGGCTGTTGTCCATGACCGTGCTGCTACCGGAGCTCCCATGGTGGTCACCATCCGGGCTGTCGGAGAAATGGCTGGAACATAATGGTGGTTGACCAGGTGAAGCTGTGATGTTCTCACGTAAGATCTCAAGGAAGGTATTCTCTGCATCAAAGAGGGCTGGGTTCTCTAGATAGACATCAAACTTATCATCGGTGTTCTCCTCCATGAGCATCTGACTAATGTAGTTGAGGCCGATATCAGAGAAGATCTCAGAGTCGTCCGGGGTACCTGTCTCGGTCCCTGGCGAAAGGTTGGCGTTTGGAGTGCAGACCGAGGGCGGGAGACCAGGATGGTCATCTGGGAGGTCGAGCCGGCTCCTCCGGTGGTTCGACGATTGCTGCTGTCCTCCCAAATCGAAGCTGTTCAAGGCGTCCTCCTCGGTGAAGAGATCATCCATGAACGAAGGCGGAGCACTCGCATTCAAGGCAGAATCAGAAGGGGCCTGAAGAAAAGGGCCATCTTGCATATCGATGAAGCCATCCAGGTAGAAGGCGGTCGTCGGTGGCGGCAGCCCTCTGAGTTTGAGACCATTAGCAGTGATTGGATCAGGGAAGAGCTGGTCATGCTTGAACCCGTTCATCGCTCCTCGCAGATCTCGAATTCCAGTTCCCATGGCTACTGACTTCTCATCACCCTCTGCACCAAAATTTCCCAAAGTCACTATTTTTCTGATCTATCACCCCAAGCCCGATCAACAAAAACAAGAGAGGAAGGCAAAGAATAGCACGACCAAGATCTAAAAGAAACGAAAGATGTCATTTTGGATCTTCAAACAGGAACACAGATGAAGCAGAGCAAGCCAAAGCTGCAAATTAGATATGCCATCGAACATCGCGTGAACGAAAGCACGAAATGACAAGGAACAAGCAAACTAAAAGCGAATGGATCCACGGAATCCATGGACGTGATAGCCGGCAGAAACAAAGGAATCGACAAGAAAGAGGAAGGCCAAAATCATAAAAAAGACGTCACCTTGGCTATAGAATCTATCACCACAAGGAAGCTCCCGTCTTACCCTAATCGAGGCACTTTGATCAGTCGACCTCGCCTTTATGTATATGAAGGCATATTGAGCAGGAGGATTCCAGGTCCATCCTTGGCTCGCGCTTTCTTCAACGGGAGGCTTCGTGGAAACGGCTGCCTCCCACCAGCAATCGCTTCACGACGAGTTGAAGCTTCGAGACCGACGAGGAAGACGCGAGTTTGACCGCCTATGACGTGGGAACCTCTGCGCAGGTCGGCTGATACATTGGATGTAGCTACTAAAGCCATGAGATGGTTTGCACCCCTAATAAAACAGTGTTTAAAGCAAACCTGATGTGACTTTCTTCCTCGCTCGAGAAGTATTATCTTTCCATATATTACATGAAGCCTCGAGTACGGCCACCTACAACTTTGCATATAAGGTGTTTGATATTATGCCTGTTATTGGCTTTTGTGAACTGAATGCTTTCCTTGTCGTCATGGTGGCCAATATAATGAAGCCTTTCACCCAGCAACGTATGCTCGGCGAGTCAGGATCATGGGAGGTAAAGAACTGGAGGACTTGGGTCCATCGACAATGGAGGAGAGTCAGACAAGGACGAAACGGAGGAGGAGACCGGACTCCATATCATTACAACTTGCTTCCGTGTCTGCGTCCTCTTCCTGCCAATCGAAGCAGTGCCTTGTCTTCCACCACCGACATGCCTTGGCCCTCGTCGTCGATGTCCGTGTTGCGCGTGTTGGTCATGCCATGTGTCACATGCTTCCAACCGGGGTCGAGAATATTGATTTTTAAATATTGAATAACTTGTGCAAATGTTTTAAATATTGGATAAGAATTTTTCTTGATTAACATGTGCAGGACAAATATTTAAATATTTAAATATTAAATAATCTACAAATGTTTTATGCATAGTAAAATCGAAAAACATTTTGAAAGCTCCGGAAATAGTTTTTTTTGTATGTTTATAAAAAGTTGAGAAAGTGTTTTTCGGGACATATATATTAACACTTGAAAATATTTATATTTTAACTATTATCTAAATTTATTTTTTATTTTTTATTTCAAACCGCAGAAACATCTTTCATTTACTTTTTTCGCCATGGAAGTGTTATATATATATATATATATATATATATATATATATATATTAAAAAGGGGAGGTGGAAAAAAAAACAAAGTCAAAAATTTTAATTATTTATATTTATAAAAAAATCAGCCAGACAGAATTTTAAATTCTCTATCTTTAATAAATAAATTTATTATATCATTAATATTTCAGATAAAAAAATTATGAAATAAAAATTCAAATCCTAAGGCTTTAACAAGTAAATTTATCAAATTAGATCTTTAACAAGTATATATATATATATATATATATTCAAAAGGTGAGATGGTAATATAATTAATAAGTACAGTGCGTGACATTTGAAACCATAATGGACCCAATTCACCCACAATTTTTTATCCGGTTGGCCCAAAACTCTCCAAGCTGCACGTTAGAGTTTAGTCTGACGCATTCGGGCCCACGCCTCAGAGAGCCAGTCACAGACGGCCAAGTAAGCGGCCCTCTCGTCTCATCCGAGTCCCGCGGTCTACGAACCCGTCGCCCTTCCTCAGTCGCCAGCTCGGGTTTCTTCCCCTACCTCTTTCCTGAAGCCTTCCGCTTCCTCTTCCAAGATCGCCAGGAAATATGAGCAATCTTGAGCAATTTGTTCTTTGTTTCCGTGATTCTTGTCTCGCCTGTTCGTTCTCCGTTGGTAGTACCTGTGAATCGAAGGCGTTGGGAGAGCCCGCTCCATGTCACGGTTCTCCCACGACGAAGGTGCTTGTTGGATTCTTCGATTCATTTCGGTTCTGTTCCTTCGAGTTGATCCAAGCATTACGATTTCTTCGCGTTTCCTTTGGTTTTCCTGACAATTGAATGAGCGGCTTTCGAGTTGCTTCCGATGTTTCGTGGTGCGAGGACAACGAGATGAACAAGAGTCTTCACCTGCTGTTCGATTTTTATTTCGACGAGGATGAGCTCCGCGAGATGGAAGAGAAGAACGAGTCCGATCCAAAAGAGTGCGAGGACGCAACTCATTTCCAAGGACGGTCACTCTGTTCTCGCACTCGAATTCGACCTGACAGAGCGAAAGGTACAGATCTTTATCGTTTGTAGATCTTGGCATCGGGTTCTTGTTCCCATCTTTCCGCACTCCAGCAATTCTTCTCTGATGACTGATTTCTCTTTCGTACGTCTTCGTGATGCATCCCGTTGGTCGAATTCGTTTCCTGTTCATCTGCTGGCTCATCTGAAAGAGACAATTCGTTTCCTTTCGATCGAATTCGCAAAAGAAATTAAAGTAGAATATGTTCTTATAATGGAGATATCGAAACGAGTACCGGTCGCAGGACATGCATCGAACACCTTGTTGACGCGTAATATCACAAAAACAAGAATCGATCATTAGCCCTTCTGATCACGCGAAACGACGACAGTGATTGCAGCCGAGAGGTGTTGTGCGCATATCCTAATTCCACAAGGAATAATTAATTCCGAAACCCAGAGGAAATCCGTATCCGCCTCGGACTCGGGTTTCCCTTCTAGATATACTCCTCGCTCTGTCCTTCTCGTCGAGTGTGTCTTCTCGCCTTCTTACTGTCTTCTCGGCCATGGCCTTTGGCAATGATGGGTACGTTTTTGGATTGAAACCTTGGTTATACTTCCTTCCTTCGCTTCTGGGATGCTTGGTCTTGATTGTTTCTTTTGGCAGCTTTCTGGACGAGGATGGCGAGACATTGATGGTTTCGGACATGCCGTCCTGTCGGGAGCGCTCCCTGAGGCCGGCCGATCGCGTCGACGACGACGGCAACGTTGACGGGAGGTCCTGGCGGTGGGGCCGCTCGCCGACGCCGGTGATGAATTATGCCAACGAGTGCAAGGGCGGCAAGCCGAGGAAGAGGCTTATAATGAAGAGCGCGAACGAGGGCCCGCCGCATTGCAGTGGCGGCCCCATGGCGGCGTTTGGCGACGAAGGATTGGATAAGTCGGGGAACGTAGAGCTGTCGTTGAAGAAGAAGAGGCGGCTATCATTTTCCTCTAAGGGGAATCGGCCTTTCGGAAGTGGATCAAGGAATCGAGCTGCCGATCTAGAGATTGAGTTCCGGCACACTATAGCCAGAGGCGAATTAGAGGTCTGAATATGCTTTTCGATAATTTCTAATTTCTTCAGCGGTTGTCTTCTTTATTACTTAATTTGTTTGTCGTGAGTCATACTTTTTCTTGATTGATTTCTCAAATTTATTTTAAAGTAATGACATCTGAATGCCATTTCTTTTTATTGTTTTGGTAAGCGGCAAACTGTACAGATGAATATTTTGATTGACAAAGTTATACTATCAGCTGCACTTTTATCTCGTGTTTATGGTGTATACTTCTAGACACTTATCTTTGATTGATTTGACTAGAATGTTCATATATTCTCAATATTCAGCTTCTGATATCACTTGCATATGCATGCAATTGAGGTCTGAAAGTATTTTTTCCATTCGGTTAAAAACAAGTGTTTATGCATTAAAAAAAAAAATTTGTTTCATCTACTGCATAACAATTCTTTGATTTGTAAGTGCAGGAATTTATTATCAAATTTATCTTAAAAGCAATTTTATAAATATGGAAAATAAAGAAGAAAATATATGTAGAATGCATTTGCTTGATACACTTCAAAAGCTAACAATTGTATGAGTTAGTAATAATAGATGGAACCACTTTGTTTTTATATGCATTTACATTGATTTCTATTATAACCATATACCTAAAGCTGAAGGCATTTATTTAGTGCGAGAGTTGCTCATCCTCTGGCAGTTAGTGATATGCATTTGTTTGCATTATGCATTTTCATTGTTTTTGGTTTCTTTCAGGCAGAAGAGGGTGAAGAAGATGATGAAATTCAGCAACTATTTAATGGGGGAGGGAAAAAGAAGAAAAATGAGAAGTCGCATGCTGAAATATCTTTGCTTGTTGAACACTTTATGGCTGAATTAGAGGTGATGACTGAAGAAGATGCTGAGCTGAACAGGCAGAACAAACCAGCCATTAACAAACTTAGGAAGCTGCCATTACTTGTTGAGGCCCTCTCTAAGTAAGATTTCTATGGTAAAGAAAGTGCTGTTGTTTCAAACCATCAGGACATGTGTTCATTTGATACATTTTGTCTTGCTGACATCTTGAGATTTCCCCCATATACAGGAAAAAACTTCAGCAAGATTTCTTGGATCATGGAGTATTATCTCTTCTGAAAAACTGGCTCGAACCCTTGCCTGATGGAAGTTTGCCTAATATGAATGTCCGAACTGCCATACTAAAAGTACTTTCCGATGTATGTATGATGCCCCAGCTTTAGCTTATGAAACTTTCTTTCTTTTATTTTTGTGAGTTGGGAACATGATATTTCCTATCATTTGCTTGTCAGAGATCTTTTCTGGGTTATTCATAGCAATGTGAAGGTTTCTGGAATAATGCAGGATAATGAATCCTTATTTACATCGTTTGATTAATTGCATGTAATCATGACAATGTTCTCTTGCCGTGCAGTTTCCTATTGATTTAGAGCAGTCTGACAGAAGAGAACAACTAAAAAGAAGTGGTATCGGGAAGGTGAGTGATAATTATGATGTCATCCTCTTAGTGGACACCATCTCTGAATTTTCATGAGGTTTATACCAATTCTAAATTTTCTGCATGCAGGTCATAATGTTCTTATCAAAATCAGATGAGGAGACAACTTCCAACAGAAAACTTGCTAAAGAATTGGTTGATAGATGGGTAATGAGATTTTTTATCCTTGCAAGTTGGATCTAGTTCTTAGAACATGATTTTAATTTTATTCGAATATAGTCCCTTATACATATTCTTGATGTTAACTTTGTCTTCCATAATTCATAGGTTGATTGGTTATGTATTTATTTTGACTTTTTAAACAATCATGTGCAGAGTCGACAAATATTTAACAAGAGTACTAGATTTGAGGATATGAGGACTTATGATGAAGAGAGAGAGCCATACAGACGACCATCTCAGAAGTATCTATTGTGTTTTACCCCTTTGTTCTGGAAATTTCAATAAGATTTTAGCATGTTCATGTTATTACTTTGATATATCTTTTCTGAAATACCATCTGCTTGGGAAAATAAAGGCACCTTACTAAAGCAAGGAGACTGGAATCTCAAGATAACCGGATATGCTTGGATCTGGATGAACTTTCAAAGTAAGAGTATCCACCACTTATTTTTTGGATGAAACATTCAGTTATTGAATTTAAGTGGAGCTATGTTGATCATGGGATATTTAATTAGCTTCTCTTTTGTCTGGGTGTAGTCTGCGAAGAACTGGACAGGCAGCAACCAAACAACATGTTTCTGTGCCTGAAGCATTGCCTCTAGATTTTGTTGTGCGCCCTCGGTCTATAGTTGATCCTGAAGAAGTCAGAGCACAAGTGAAGCAAGTGATGCATGATCAGCACCGGTTAAAGGTTGATATGGAGAACCTATAGATTTTATGTTTTATCTTCCCAGCATGGTTTTTCAATCAGGAATCCAGCTATGAAAAACCTATAGATTTTTATGTGTCTTCCTGCCATGGTTTATAATCAGAAAACTATTTTACAACTATTGCTTTAATATAATTCAGAAAAACTTAAGTTAAACACTCTTTACGTGTTTCTCATTATTTCTGGGGCGGGAGGTGTCAGCATGTATGGCTCAATAGGAACTTTTCGGTCGGTCATATCCATACAGTGAGAAACTAAATTTCATGATTGATTTGGTTGAAACTAGGAGAGGTGTTGTGAATGTTACTTTTGTGCAACAACAATGTAGAAAGGAATATATTTTGTGCTTTGAAATGTTCACTGTAAGTTTGAATCTTTCATATGTTTTTTGAATGTTACTGACATCAACATTTTGTATTCCAGATAAACAAGAAGTTGCGGCAGCTGAAAACATCAAAAAAGAGGCAGCTTCAGGCATCGAAACCGAGTAGCGAGGGTCGTGGCATTGTCATGTATGTATAGTTAGTGATCATATGCGCGGCAAGTTCTAAGAGAATTTGAGCTGGTGGTCGACTGAGTGTACAAAACAAAAACATTTTTCGAGCAGTCCTCTCATCCACAATGATGATGTAACATATCTTTGGACAAATAACTCTGAATAATTGAAGGTTGAATGTTGGGAGAATAGTTTCACCAAATTCTTGTATATGAGTTTTTCTTTTTTCTTTTTTTATCGGAACGATGATATCAGTGATTTGTGAGGGTTGTCACAAGATGTTTGAGTCGGAACATTTCTCCGGCTAAGGATCATAGTGCTTTATTGGATATTATGGTAAGATTTTTTTTTTTTACAAAAGGTAAATGGATAAACTGTCAAAATTCTTGACAACTAAACTGGTTGACACTTTCCAAGTGATTATACCGTTTGTTTTTGTTTTTTTATATCACCTTCGTCACAAATATCTGCTGAATGATGTCGATTCTATTTTTGTTGCCGGCTTCTTGTTGCCAAAATTCCCATGTTGGAAACTGGTGTTTCTTCAAGGCAAATCTCGCCTTTTTCTGTACGGTATAGCGTAGGAAATTTGTCTTGCAATGTTAAAGCTCAGGCCGGACATTGGGGCCCATTCCACTATGATCGCAGCAAGCTCGGCCCATCAAACACTTGCCTAAGCTTAACTGGCGGGTTGGTCAGCTAATTATTTAACCGCTACCACCTGCGTCGCAGGCGGACCGCTCGGGCACCCACTTCCGTGCCGGGCACGTGCCACAACTAACACGACGACGACAGGAAGACGAAGACGGCAAGGGTCTTCTGGCGTGGACAACACGGTCCGCCTCGCCCGAGCGCCACCGACCGGGGGAACGGGCGCATTTGATCCACTGGCTTGTCAACCGCGGGCCCCACGTCACGGGGGGAGATGACGTAGGTGGGAGGTCCCTTTCAGTTAACCGCTAAGCATCCTCTTCGGTGTGTGTGGCCCGGCGTAGTTATCGGGCGTCGTTTGGGTCCACCCCTGTTGTGTGTTCCCTGACTCTGTCGGCACATGTGATCTCCCCCGTCCGATTCTTATTCTTTCGCACCGCTGAGATTTTCCCCGGCAGAAGATATCCCAATAGAAGAAAGCGCGCCAAACCGACGAGATCTCTCTCTCTCTCTCTCTTCTTCTTCTTCTTTCGTACCTTCGCCGTCCGCCGCTTCTCCTCCCCTCCATCAAATGCAAGTAATCCCATCCCCTAATCCTTTTCTAATTTTCTTCTCTCTGATGCTCACCTCCTCCTCCTCCTCTTCTCCTTAGACAATCGATCGATTTTCCCCCTACTAATTTGTTTTTCATCGCAATAATCCAGTAATAAGGCATGGGGAGGGAATCTGGTGCGTCGGATATCGAGATCAAGGTCCAGGGGCTGCAAGGGGACGACGACTTGAATCCGGCCGTTTCGCCGTTCCCTGCCTCGCAGCCGCCGGGGTGCCGGCGCCTGCCCCCGCCCGAGCACCGTCCGTTCCAGAGGTGGACACCCTGGTTGGTGCCGGCGTTCGTCCTGGCCAACTTGGTTGTGTTCGCCGTCATCATGTACGAGAATGATTGCCCCAAGACTTTTATGGGGGACTGCGTTGCCGTCTTTCTCGGCCGGTTCGCCTTCCAGCCCCTGAAGGAGAATCCCCTCTTCGGGCCGTCGTCCTTAACGTAAGTCTTTCTGTTCTATTTTCACAGAAAAGAAAGCTTCTGCTATTGTTAATTTCGTCACAATTGTGATTCGTCATCGCATTGTTGGGGTTTTGATCTCTAGAGCATTGAATCCTCGTGATGATGGATGGGCCTATTTCTATTAGTGGATTAGGCTGACGTTCCAATCCTAAAATTCATATAGAGGTTGGTTGTACATGTTTTGATCGCCTTAGTTTTATCTTATTACAGCTATGCTTCATTTAAACATGGCTTGATTTTTATCACAAGTTATGTGCTTGTATGTAAATCATCAAGAGAAGCTGAAGGAGTGTATGTGTTGGATTGGAATTGGGAGTTAGAGATTGTCAGAAGAATTCCAATTTTGTTTTTCAAGCTGATGGACGCCTTGACCGTTTAC
Organism: Musa itinerans; assembly: GCA_001649415.1. Classification (NCBI taxonomy): domain Eukaryota; kingdom Viridiplantae; phylum Streptophyta; class Magnoliopsida; order Zingiberales; family Musaceae; genus Musa; species Musa itinerans. The sequence goes on along the minus strand of LVTN01000015.1, from coordinate 742,283 downwards.
CCACATTTGTCATTGGTAAACTGATAATCACCTCCGGTGGCTTGCTTCGTTCTTAAAACTCTCATAGCTATCAGATTGTGCAATGTTTAGTGGCCTTGTTTTGTGCTTTATGCATGTCATCATAGTTATGGTTTATGTAAATAGGGCTTGATTTAAATCATACAACTTCTCTTGAGCAGATAGATAGTCATGCAACTTTAGCGATAACAGAAAAAGTGTACTGAGATGTAGTCATCGAGAGGGGATGGAGGAGTATAAATGCTGGAGCTAATGGTTGGCTGGAGTTGGAACTTGGAATCGATAAAGTTGACATAATTTTGGTTGTAGAATCATAACCTTCCATTCATCTTTCTGATTGCCACCGGTTTCATTAGGTGATGATGTGTGAAATTTCCCGTATATTCTGTGTTTGGGCACTTGAGTCTTTAGGTTCTTGTCTTGCGAGCAAGAATCCTAAGTGGCACCCTTTGTGGTGGCTATATGATTGCTGTTGCACGAGGAAAAGAACCAATTCAGACGTCTGTTTTCTGTCTGTGCTACTAGAGACCCTAATACTTTATGCTTATGATATGTGAATATGTAATCGGAACATGCTTGATATGTTATTACCATGACTGCCACCTTTG
>LVTN01000015.1:682350-731837 GCA_001649415.1 Musa itinerans | reverse complement strand
CATAAGATAGATAAATACATCTTTTATCTTGAGATTGAAATGAGATACCTCTAAATTATAAAGTACTCTTAGTTTATCCGTCGATGGACTTAATTACAACATCACTTAGCTCCGAAAACAAGTGAGTCCCGGGCAATTGTAAGACAATAAATACTTAGTAAATAAAAGATTAGTATGTAAAAGAGAAAAAAACAATCATAAGAATTTTAGGAGGCAAACAAATAGTCGTAACTCCATAAATAACTACTCACAAAGTATTAGGTGCATTAGCAAGTTTCCATAGGTTTTAAGTGCAAACTTGTAAATATAATCAATGTCCAACACTCTCATACAGTCCTGTGCCACTTGAATGGTTTTGAAGTGTTGAGATGGTTAACATTTTATTTCTCACCGTAGCCTATAGAAAACAAGTTATGACACAGGAAAAGTGAGCCATTTTGGGATAGTTTTATCTGTTCTGATGAGCATTTACTTTGCAGCCATGGAAATTATTCCTTATCATAATTTTCACACAAAAACAAGGCAAAAACCCTGCCAAACATATGTACAAAAAAATAAAAGTGACGAATGGTCCATTGATGAAGGTGTTGCGGGTACACGACATTCTCCCCGATTTAAATTATCCCTTCGTCGACGCTTGTTGGTAGGCTTTAAATGACTGCTTCTTCGTATCGCAAGGTATTTTTAGGCTTCCAATTGACTTTTGTCTATATGAAAGCTTTGGTTATTTCACCAAGTACTCGATTTGCTTTGTTCCATTAGATAGATTTATCCTGTGAACCATTAAAATAATCTTAACTCACTTTTCATAGAAGGCTCCAGCGGGAGGTAGTCGAGTTGGAACACTTTGAGAAGCATCTCGCGGATATGAGTGGTTATTTGTGGACTTGCGAGCATCTCCCGAAACACAAGTGCCCTCAACTTTGTGTAGGTGCTACATGAAGACTTTGGTATTTTCAATCAATTGATCTACTCGGGACTCGACTTTGTTGATCCGAGATTCCACCTCATCTTATGAGTTTTCTACTTGAAGAAGCTTTCATTGGCCATGGTAGAGTTTTTGTAGACTCACTTTGAGAATATCATAACGGGTTTCCATAGTTATAAGTCTTTCTTTATAGCTTTTCTTCTCGGTTAGCACTCCAAATTACACTTTCTCCACCCGTGGAGAATAACTAACTTCTTACTTGTCATTTTTACCATCGTGCTCTTCTTGAGCAACTCTAACAACTTGAGAGTGAGTTTGCACTTACAACGCACCTGTGGCTAATTGAGGCAATGGTCCAAGTTGCCTCATCTTGCTCGATTCACCGTGGTGCCTCATCATGGTGAGATTACGAACTTTTGTTATTTGGTCGAATTGCTTACCCGTTCTAATACCATAATGTTATAGACAGTCATAATTACCTAAACCATGAGACATCCTTATGTTATTCGTCTGCAAAGGGTCAGCCTAATTGAACCTTGCTTAGGTCCTGAATGACTCGTAAAAGAGTAAATCCATTACATGTAATGATATCATCAACTCCCAACCCCTCAACTGCCAGCCCGACGATAAAATGGCCCGAAAAATATTAAAACGAAAGCAAATCGAGACATTTCCTGATTCTTATTCTCACCTGCGGTCAGCAAAATCTAGATTATTGGGAGTGTACTTCGATTCTGCCCTGAAAGCGAAACGTGTTAGATCACCCTCTCCCTCGGCCATAGTGGAACGAGATCGCCGCCGAGATCCCGTCACGCACGGCCAAGCGGCTCGGCAAGTGGTGGGAGGTCTTCCGGGAGACGCAGCGGAGGGAGGAAAGAGAGAGCAGCGTATCGACGTGCGGGGCAAATACGACGGCGTTCTCGAGAGCTTCGCAGAAAAGCTGGTCCAGGATCGGTGCGTTCTCCCACCGCCCATGGCCACACTGTTCGTTCCACCGTGGCTGTCGAACGATGCCGGCTCCCATAGAACGCCTTCGCAGTCGGTCAAAGCCCTGGTTGCAAGCCGAGCGAGGAGTAGACGACGGCCTCAGACGGGCACTGCGCTGTGCCCAGAATGACCAGTTCAGAGGTCATGGAGGCAGATGAGGCTCGAGCTGCAGCTGGAATCAGAAAAGGCTTGAGAGAGGAGGGATAAGATGGAGGATGACACTCAGGGAGGAGCGGCAGGCGGCGCCGGAGAGGATCAAAGCAAAGTACAGGGAGCAGATTGCCGGGTTTGAGGAAGGACGCCGAAGCCAAAAAAAAACAGAAACTCGCCGAGCAGTGGGCTGCAAAGTATATTCTGCTGAGCAAGTTCCTTAAGCAGGTGGGCCGTCGGCAGTGGCCACCGGCCGCGATGAACGAACGGTGAGACCCATGTCTCGATTTCTGTGTGCGAAGGCCACGTTAAGTGAAGTGATTCCGTCACTGCATGTCGAACAATGCTCCATTAATGGATTCACTCGACTGCAAGCCCGAGTGTATCACTTTACTCAGCAAAACCTCGGCCTCTTGCCGCTTCCCATCCTTGCAAAGCACACGAAAGGTCAGACCATAGCTTGCAGCATTGGGAACCATTCCATTTCCTATCATCTCCCTCAGCAGCCTCAGCGCCCTGTATGAACTGCCCTCTCTACAGTACCCATAAATCATCATGTTATATATCACGTCAGTCGGTTCCAACCCTTTGTCGTTCATTGCGTCGAACAGCTTCCGGGCATCCTTCATCTCACCCTGCATGCACAAACCACGCATCAAAACACCGTATGTGTGAGCATCTGCCGCCAAGCCCGCTCTCTCCATGGATCGATGCATCTCGAAAGCCCTCTCCATGTCATCTTCTCTAGCAAAAGCATCGATGAGGATCGTGTAAGTTACGTTCGTGGGGGTTAACCCCCTGTCCTTCATTTCTCGATAGGCATTGGCTGCTCCTAGCAAATCTCCAGCTCGAGAAAACCCATCAATGAGTACATTGTAAGTGATCGTACTCGGAGAATGACCATTTTGCTTCATCTGGTTCAATACACGAGAAGCTTTCACCATCTTTCCTGCTCTGCAATACCCGTCGATGAGAACATTATAAGTAACCAAACTCGGTCTCAGTCCAGCATCCTTCATCCTCACCAGCAACTTCTTCGCGTCTTTTATCATGCTTTGCCTACAAAACCCACCGATTAGTGTGTTATACGTCACAACATTCGGCAACACTCCCTTCTCCGTCATTTCGTCGAACAACTGAAAGGCGAAGACCAGATCCTGACTCTTGCAACACTGGGATATCAACACATTGTATGTGTAGAGATTGGGACAGACTCCCGCGCGCTTCATCTCGTCATACAGCTCGAACCCGGCATTGGGGAAGCCGTTCCTGAAGCACCCGCTGATCATGACGGTGTAAGTGAACTCGTTAGGGGCCACGCCTTGTCCCTTCATCCGATCGAACAATCGCCTCGCCGCATCAAAGCTGCCTCTTCTACAGCACCCATCGATCAAAGTCGTGTACATGACCACGCTGGGCGGCGAGCCGCCGGCCTCGAACTCCTCCATCAAGTTCGAGGCTTCGTCGAGGCGTCCGGCGTCGCAGAGGCCGCGGATCATAATGCCGAAGCTGTAGGCGTTCAAAGGGACGCGGTTCTTGGCGTCGCTGAAGAGGGAGGAGGCGGTGTGGAGGAGGTCGGATGCGAGGAGGAGGTGGAGGAGCCGGTTGAAGGTGGTGATAGGTGGAGGGAGGCCGCAACACAGCATTCGGTCGAGGTAGAGGGCGGCGGGGCAGGGTTTCTGGGATCGGATGTGGGCGTCGATGAGGAGGCGGAAGATGAGGGAGGTGGTGGCGGGGTGGTGAATCGGCTGGGTTTTGATGATCTTTTGAATGAGAAGGAAGGGGTTATGCGTTGAAGGCATGTCTTGCTTGCTTGCAGAATAATAGTTTTGACTTCATCGATTACATATACTTACTTATCTGTGAGTATATATTTATATAAATCATAAAACAGACCATTATAGAAAACAATATTTTTATTTTAATACATGATGTATTTAAAAGATTATTTTTAGTTTTTTTTTATGATTTATATAAAATATATATGAACTCCAAGTTAGAAACTTCATATGGGCATTATATTATAGTTAACTCGGATTCAGAGCACCATAAAGTTGATTTGGGTGTGCGATAATTATAATATTATATAAAAATATTTTTTTTATGTATATCTTATTTTATTTTTTAGTAATAAATACATAAGTGAGAGAAACGAGACAAACGATGTCTTTAAAGTAAAAGATGATATAAGATAAGTAAATCTTTTATCTTGGGATTGACTTAGGTTAAAATTATCTATAAACAAATAATCGTTAGTCCACAAATAACTACTCACAAGGTGTTAGGCGCATTAGTAAGTTTTCGTAGGCTTTAAGTACAAACTTATGAATCCAATCAACATCTAACACTATCTCAAATTCTCAAATAGTCCTGTGTCACTTTGGTGATTTTTTGGTGTTGAGATGGTTAATATTTTGTTTCGCACCATAGCCTATAGAAAACAGGCCATGACACACGAAAAGTGAGCCACTTTGGGATAGTTTTATCTATTCTTGTAAGCATTTACTCTACGGCCATGGAAATTATTCCTATCATAGTTTTCATATAAAAACATGGTAAAAACCCTACCAAACATATGTGCAATAAAGCAAAAGCGACAAATTGTCTATTGACGAATGTGTTGCGAGTATATAAGAACCATATGTGACATTCTCCCCGACTTAAATTATCGCTTCATCGATGCTTGTTGATAGGCTTTGATGACTATTTCTTCATGTCGCGAGGTGTCTTTAGGCTCCCAATTGGCTTTTATCTTGGGAAGCTTTAGCTATTTCACTAAGTAATCAATTTGATTTACTATGTTAGATATATTTATCCTGCGAATCATTAAAATAGCCTTAACTCACTTTTTGTAGAAGACTATGGTGGGAGATAGTCGAGTTAGAACATTTTGAGAAGCATCTCATAGAGATGAGTGATAGGCTTTTAAGTTTCTCACCTGGAAGACATTGTGAATTTTGAGCCACGCCAATAATTGAAATTTGTAGAAGACATTGCCTACCCTACTAATAATTAGGAAAGTCCCTTTATACTTACGCACTAGTCCCTTGTATACTTTATGCCTAAAGAACTGAAGTAATACTGGTGGGAGTTTTACCAATACAAAGTCATCAACTTTAAACTCTTATGATCATCTTTCCAAATCTATCAACTACTTTATATGTTTGGTCGCCTTCTCAAAATAAGCACGAGCAATATCTGTGTTTCAATGTCATTTTTTTGTAAAGTGATATGCTGATGGGCTATTCCCAATATAATTGATCACTAAGGTGTGAGGAGTTGACAACTACTATCCAATAATGATCTTGAAGGGGCTCTTATTGGATTCAGAGCTTCGTTGCATGTTGTAAGAGAATTAGGCTATGTTCAATAATTTCACCCAATCCCATTAGTTAGCACTCATGTAATGCCGAAGATATTGCTTAAAGAGCAAATTTTTTCTTTCAATTTAGCTATCCATCTAGGAGTGGAAGCTTGTAAATAAGTATAACTTAGATTCCAGCAATTTGAATAGTTCAATCCAAAATCGTCCCAAGAATCATAATTCTCAATCGCTGATGATATTATGCAGAACTCCTTAATACTTCATCATATTCTTCATCATCAACTTGATCGCCTTCTCCATTGAGTAGTGTAGAGGTGCAATAATAGATGTTGCATACCTATAATATCAATTAATCATTATGAGTATCGATTCAAATCTTTATACCATTGGCAAACTCGATATGAAGTCTAAGGAATGCTCTCCCATATCCTTTCTCATATGGGCAACAGCTCCAAAAGTCACACCGGCTTCCATTGCTTTACCTTATCTTATTGACAAGTAATGCATATTTGAATATATTCATTCACAATAGTCTCCATCTTGGCTAATAGAAGACTCTTTCCTCGAGAGTTAACGTTCGGTGAATGCTCATATGTCATATCAAAAGGGAATTGTGTCACTCTATCAAGAGTTCATATTTTAAATTGTCTACTTGAGGAATATAAACTCTATTCCCTTTAGTATAAATGAGTCCCTCTTGGACTTAAAATCATCATGCTTGCCTTATAACTCGAAAATATTATTCCATGTTGAACAAAAGATTCTTAAGCTCATTCACATCACTAGTGTCTTTATAGGAATGCGACTTGGGTGCCTTCAAGTTTTGTGGTGGAAAAACATAAGTGTTGCTCTCTCTCGCTTTAAGAGCCCTCATGAGCAATGTAATCCTAGATATGAGTTCCGCCATGACTTCGTGTAGGTGCTATATGAAGTCTTTGGTATCTTCCGTTAATTGATCTACTCGGGACTCGACCTTGTTGATATGAGATTCTACCTCCTCTTATAAGTTTTCTATCTGAAGAAGCTTTCGTTGACCATGGCAGAGTTCCTCTAAACTCACTTCAAGAATATCAAGGCGGGTTTCCATAGTTGTAAGCCTCTCCTTACAACTTCTCTTCTCGGTTAGCACTCCAAATTACGCTTCCTCCACTCATGGAGAATAACCAACTTCTTATTTGTCATTTTTATTATTGCATTCCTCTTGAGCAGCTCTAACAACTTGAGACAGAGTTTATACTTACAACCCACCTACAGCTGCTTGGGGGTAATGATCCAAGTTGTCCCATCTTGCTCAATTCATCATGGTACTTCACCGTGATGAGATTATGAAATTTTATTGTTTGATCGAATTGCTTGCTTGCTCTAATACTATAATGTTATGGACTTAGTCGGAATTGCCTGAATCGTAAGGCATCCTTATGTTATATGTCTGCAAAGGGTCAACCTAATTGAACATTGCTTATGTCTTAAATGACTTGTAAAATAGTAAATTGATTAGTTCTGAAAACGAGTAACGGACAAGTCTCAACATCTTGCAAAGAGGACAACTTTACAAGTAATTTAATAAACACTTAGTATGTAAGAGAAAAAAAAGGGAAAAGAAAATAAAAACTTTAAAAGGCAAATAAATAGTCATAAGTCCGTAAACGACCACTCACTAGGTGTTGGGCACATTGTAAGTTCCCGTAGATCTTAAATGTGAACTTGTGAATATAATCAATGCCCAACACTATCTCAAACTCTCATTTAATCCTATGCCACTTAGGTGATTTTGGGTACTGAGATAGTTGACATTTCTACTCATAATTAAAAAATAAAATAAAATAAAAATAATGAACAATCCGAAGGTGTTATGTATACACGATGTTGGTTTGTGACCGTATGGAAGATATAAATATTTTTTTATTTTTTTCTTCCAACGGGCTTCTTTTATTCCTCCAAATGCAATAGTTAAAAAAAACATAATTTAGTTAAGTAACAATTCTAAACATCCTCCAAATGCAATATATTAATATTAAAAATTAATTTTAAAACATCAGTAACAATTCTAAACATCCTCACGACAGTCTTTCAGCATTTTAGCGATGACGCCCCAAACATGAACAATTTTTTTTGTAAAATAGATCATCCATTAAATTATCCATTTCAACAAACAAAAAAAAAAAGTCCAGTACATGTAATGATATAATCAAACGCCCAACCCCTCAATTTATGAGATCTTATTTAATTTATTCCAATAACATAACACACTATGTGTTCCTTCTTATCAATCTAAATTATTTATGAACCGAATAAAACATAATGGATATTTCAAAATAAGAAGTCTATCATTCATCGACACAAATCAATGAATAGATCCGATCTTTATTCGGTTCAAAATTGACCTGAATCATAATCAAACCAATTAAGAATCGGAATTAATGATTTCAAATGATTGAATTCTGATTTGATTCCAAACTAACAAAAATATAAAAAAAACCTAAATTCCTTCCAAATGACGAATCTATCGCTTCTAATAATAAATGACTAATTGAAGAGACTTTTTATAAACAAAACTAAAAATTAAAAATAAAATAAATGAATCGAAAGTTCAAAAACTAAAATAAAAAAAAATCAATTCCTAAATCCAAACCAAAATCGCTTGCAATCGATAGACCGATTCCAATTTTTCTCTCTCTTTGTAGGTGTCTTAAGACGAAGCCACTTCGTGTTGGAAGCCGGAAGGGGAAGCGTGGTCGGTCCCACCGGCCACGATGAAGGAAAGAGGCGTGAGAGAGAGAGTAAAGCATGCAAGTGGCGTCCCCGGCTCCGCCTTTGGTGGGCCACCGGGAGCGACCAGCGTTGGGTCCTCTTCCTATTTGCCGGAAAGAAACGGCACCTTCACCGCCACCACCTGCCATCATCTCAATTCGTCCGTCCGTCCGTCCGTCCACCCAACCAACCAACCATCCTCACCTACAAACCCATGATTACTCGCTGCTCCTCCCTCGTCAAAAAGCATCTGCTGCACCTACGCATCCGGTCCCCCATTTGCATCTTTATCCAAAGTTTCCCTTCCCACCCAAGGAAGAAGAAAGGCCACACGATTCCTCCTGCTCACCTCAACCATCCAAATTTCTTGAAGATGCTGTGGTACCCTCCGGTCATGTTCTCCTTGGCTTTCAGTTCCAGCTAGAGCAAACAGTGTTCCTTAGGATAGGACAAGCACCTGCGAGAGGAGTTTGAGTGTACGAGCTTCGGACCTCATGGCCAGCACAGTGAATGAAACAAGCATTCGCACGCACAAGTAATCTCACTTTTCACTGAAACAAGGGCGATTCTCACGACGAAGGAGAGAAAAAGAACTATGGAGATTTAAGTGGCTGTGGCCGTCAAAGAATTGAAAGGCATCAAAGAGACGGAGAGAGAGGGAGAGAGGAACAAATCTCAGTGTGCCATCGCAACGGGATTCGGGAAAGCGATGCTTCGTTGGCTGGGCAGTGCGAGCATGGCCGTGTGGTCCAAGAAATCCTTGAGGGCCACGACCGCCTCGAGTATCCTTCGTAGGTCGACGGCGCAAGAGAAACCGGCAGCTCCCAGCCGCCGCACGGCGTAGACGTAGAACGTCAGGCACCCTTTCCGGAATTTGAATCGCGACATCTCGCAGCCGGTGAGCCCCCGGATGAGCCTCTTGTTGACGTCCCCCAGCGGGATCATGCGCGGCCACAGCCGGTCCACCGCCACCTTCATGCTCTCCGACTCGAATACGAAGATCACCGCCTTGGACTTGTTGGTGCCCAGGCCGAGGGTGAGCGTGTGCCATGCATGATGGGCCAGGATGGTGAAGTTGGTGGGCAGGTACGTGGTGGTGGAAGGGAAGGGAAGGCTCTGGCACTGGCTGAGGCAGGACGGGGGGATGTCCAGAAGCCGCAGCAGCTCCAGCGGCGTCGCCTGCCGGACGGTGAACGACTTGACCACGAATTGGCCGCCGAAGCGGATGCCCTTGACGTCGGCGCTCGGCTTGAAGTGAGGGTCGCCCGTCGCAGACTTGTCTCGGCGAGGAGGCTTTTGTGGCTGGCTCTTCTGGTCCTCGCGCTTATGTTTCTTCTTCTTCTTCTTCTTCTCCTCTTCTCCCATGTTACCCGCTTGCCCTTTGGCAGCTGCACTTCTTCGTGCTATGCCGTTTGATGACTGAAAAGAGCTCTAGTGAGGTCCCTGGTCAGGCTCAAGTTCTCTTTCTCGCTTTGTTCTTTTAGGTGTCACAGCACACCTGGTCACCGGAAAGGGTCCTCCACTTTCCCCTTTATACGACGGCAGAACCCTACTACTGTATGGTGACGGAATCAACATGATCAATGTTTCTTCCTCTTCTTTACCGCTTCCATATGACTTACCGTCGTCAATCCGTACCGTCTTCTTCCCACAAGCAGTTCCTGTAACCAGAGCCGGTTGTTGATCTGTGCCTAATCGTCATGCCAGACACGATCTAAGAACAAAGAAGAAGAAGGCCGATTCAGCGACCAAAGAAAGAAAAGTGAGAGGAGTAGCTGCCGTGGGTGACTACCACCGATCAACCACCGTGCTCCACAAAAGTAGGTACACTTAAATTGCTTGCTTCGGGATACGACGTACTACTTACATCAACCGAGGCCCTGCTTTGCCGTCATTAATGCAACGGAGATGCCACACCTACCAACACTTGCTACTTTTCCCAGAATACATGCACAGTGCGCACAAAATAGGTGGATCTGAGTCGGAGACATCCTTATTCGTGTACAGTTCATGGAACGTATGGTTGCGTAGTAATGGAAGATGATGCACAGGCATCATCGACAGGACCACCGTGCAGCGAGCAGATCACATGATGGCTTTGCACACTACACTCGCGCTAAATTCTGATGCGGCGATGTGGACGCCATTCTTAGCACCCTGTCGAGAATCTACGGATCGTTATCATGGAAACACGTGAACAAATTAAAGAGAGGTTGCAGCGAGAGGAATTTAAACGACATCTTCGACTGTCATTTAATTTTTTGTTTAATGATTGTTAAAAAAAATATCGTTAACATCTTAATGTTAATCAGTTTTATATAATTTAGATGTTAAATTATTCGAAGTATTTCTAATATAAAAATGTCGTGCTCTTAAGGTATCGTTTTGATGAAGATGGAAGGTTTTTTATTTGAACTTTTCGATTCTTAAGTTAATAATCTGATATTTTTAAATGAGTTCGAGTAATTCGAAAAAAAATTAAAATATATTTTTATATCTTAAAAGATAAAAAAAAGTTTGAAATTATATTTTTTAGAAAAGAAGAAAGTTTATGATTGTCTTCTTTATCATAAATAAGAATGAAACTAATGTTTCTATGTTTTGAATTTGTTTAAGTAGACAGATAGATGAGTAGAGGGTAATTTACACCTCTTGTGGCAACCATATCGTTTGGCAACAGATTTTCTATTAAAAATCGAGATTAATTTTTTCTCTATGAAAGAAGGTGATTTCATTAAAAAAAAAAGGTATTTTTTTCCTTTTTTTTTTTCTATTGATACCTCTTATTTATATTTTATTTAATACCCTATTTTCTTTTAGTATCATAAATGTTACTCATTGCTAATGCCCTATCATGATATCAACACCGTGCCTAAGGGCATTACAAGTTGAGATAGAATTAGATAATGAGTTCGACACGATACCAAATCAAACGTAACGTATAAGAGCACGAGTCTGATACAATTAAATGTGAAAGGTGATGGAGACAATCACGGAGATATATCAAGAGGATTAGTAGAAAAAGGAGCATCAAATGTGAAAACTAATTTTTTTTCAAAATAAACAGTCAAGAAAATTAAAAATTATTTTAGAAAAATCATATAATGAGTTGAACCAGCAACGAGGGACTAAAACCTGATGCGCCAACGAAGTTAATGACATGATTCAGGTTGAACGAACTCGTTAATTGGCCCCACACCACTCGATTGGGTCTGGTAATTAGAGCTCTAATTCATGGCACGAGAATCCGGTAACTTAGCTGGTACGAATATGGCGTGACGATTTGCCAGAACAAATTGAATATATAGGATATGTCACATATAATATACGCGTTCCGAGACGGCGCGGGCCAACCGACCTCGGGACCCACAACGCCACCGAGTAGCGTGCGCCGCACTCGGGGGCTCCCCCAGGAGTCCCGACACCGCCCTCCTGGATCCGCTTACCGCGTGCTACCACGCTGTCTCGCTCCTAAGAAAAGAATCCAGCCACCCGGGGGAAGCATCCACGAGGGCCCCACCCCCCCCCCCTCCCCACGATTTTGAATCGCCCCCGGTTGCTCGATCCATCGATCGAGGGTGGGCGAGTGGATCGAGGCGGATCGATCGGTGGTCGACGGCTATGCAGCACCACGCCTACAACCGCCTGGGGAGCGGCGGCGCAGGCGGCGGCGGAGGGACGCCTTCGCCGCCGGCGTCGCCCCGGAGGTCGCCGAGGATCCATCGGAGGGGCGGGAAGACCGGCGGAGGAAGGGGGGCGACTCTGGCGCCGCCGCGGACGCTCTCGCAACGGATGGCGTGGATGCTCCTCTCCCTCCTCCTCCGGCGCCAGGCCATCTTCCTCTTCGCGCCGCTCTTGTATGTTGCCGCCATGATCTTCTATATGGGAACCCTGCCCCTCGATAGCGTTCCCCGCATCATCTCCCGTCCCGCCGCCGGTTCCGTTTACCGAAGCCCCATGTTGTACGAGCGCCTCCGCGCTGACATGGAAGCCGATAACTCCTCCGATGGGGTCAGTTTCTGAACCCTAATCGACCCTCTTATGCTTCTTTTATTCGCAAATTGATTTGGATCTGAGCCTTCGTTTCAGCATCTTCTTCTCTATTATTTTCTCTCGTTGTGGTTCACTCGGGCAGGTTTCTATATCAGAATATCTAGATTTTGCTTGCATCTTCTTGCAAACCTAAGAGATATCTAGGCATGAACTTTGACATATCAAGATCATAACGTCACTGGTGCAATTACTTTTAATCGTCTTTAATTGGCATAATTCAGTTCAAATTCTTGAGTAGATTGTAAAATGACAATGCATCTGGTTTGGATGTTTCGTGATAAAACCTAACACAACAAGCATTAATCTTTTTATCTTTTTCTTTCCACATTCTCTCCCAAGTTCAACTAGAATACAATCGTTCTACCATTTATTATGCTTATTGTGGGATTGGAGGGTTGCTGCTATCAACTGGAATGTACTTTTAACTGAGATCAGCCGTCAAAGGATTAGAGTGTGCTTATACAGTTGCAAAACTAGGAATCAAGACTTTCAACTAAAGCTGTTGTCGCAAAAATAGTAGGCACAATTGCGGTTGATACATTTTTGTTGGATCACTTCACCTAATGACTTAAACTTTGTATGATTCTGCAGTTAGCAACTGTGTGGAAGCACTCTTTCAAGGATGATAGGTGGCGACCCTGCATAAACACCTCTGCTGATGGTAAGGTTGTTCATTGAATTTCATAATTTTTTGACTTCTATCGCTCTTTTTGTAAAATAATTTGCAAACAGATATCTTGTGCAATCTATATATCTTTTTTCTTCTTTAGGATCTTGAATGATTTTACAATCTTCATCAACATACTTCCTTGTACATGTATAATCGATTGCCTATTTAAACATCTTCTTTTTTTTATTTTTTGCAGTTTTGCCTGATTCTAATGGTTACATATTTATTGAAGCAAATGGTGGCTTGAATCAACAACGGACGTCGGTTGTTCCCTCTTCTTCACAATGACCTTCTTTTTCTTCTTTTTTTTTTGTATACTCCATTCTGGGTATGTTATTGTGCTTATTTGGTCATTTATTTATGCATTTTGTACTTTTTCTGCAGATATGCAATGCAGTTGCTGTGGCAGGATATCTAAATGCGACACTTATTATTCCTTATTTTCCGTACCACAGCATTTGGAGAGATCCTAGGTTATTATCATTATCTCCATCTCATTTATTTCATATATAAGTTTTAACCTTTTGTTTTCATTTATCATCACACTTGTGTTCCATAGTTAATTTAAGCAAAGAAGAAAGGTTTTGTTTCTTTGTAAGCACCCATAATTGGCCCACAATTGCAGCTCCATCGTATTTTCGGTGGACAATTTGACAACCTTATATATAAAGGTTCCTTTTGCCACAGTGGACCTCGGTGCACATCTTTGCTTTGGACAACAATGACTGTTTGCTATTTGACCAAGATGCAATATCACGACTATTTGGGCTCAGCTACTGTTCTGCTAATTGTAACCAATTAAATGCAACCCCCCTTATCCAGCCATAGGACCAACTGAAAAAGGCAAAATTAAACAGCACTGAAAGAGAAAATAGGTATAACAGTGGACCATTATATGCATCTTTTGCATTGAACCTTGACTGTCGGTTATTAGATCAAGAGTGAAGCTTAATATGGAGCAGTTTATTACTTGGTTTATATCATTGATATTTGTGTACCAAATTTAACTCCCTTTTTTCTGGTTAAAAGTGCTGGTTTTTATTACCTAATTCAGCAACAAAAGATTCATGATGTTGTTTTCTGATGTATTTGATGATTGATACAGCAAATTCAATGATATCTACGACAAGGATCACTTCATAAGTACTCTAATAAATGAGGTGCGTGTCGTTGACAAGGTCCCTGAATTTTTAATGGAACGGTTTGGTAACAACATGAGCAATGTGTTTAACTTCAAGATAAAAGCTTGGTCATCCATTCAGTACTACAAGGATGCTGTTCTTCCTAAGTTAGCTGAGGAAAAGTGAGTTCCTTACCTCCTTGTTTCTGTCATTTTCAATTATTAACTTGGAAGTTCAGAGGACCACCCGGGAATTTGTATATCACAATCTATTGTGGTTTTTTCCTTCATGCTACATTATCTATGTCACTGTTGTTTATCTTAATAAATTTGTTTTTGCATATGATAAATTTTCTTCTTCTTTCATTATCTTGGGGTATAAATTGGTGCTGCATTTTCAACATTAGGCTTTTCGTGCCATCGCAAATTGGGTGCCTTTTGATATTGTGGACATTTCAAGTTATTCAATCTAGTTGCTACATGTATTTCTTTTCTTGTTGTTCTTCCATCCTTTTATTTTCGGCACAAGTTATAGGGGTTTGTTAATGGTATTGAGAGTAAAGAAAGACAGATTAGTTATATCTACAAATTATATAATGAACTCTATATTAGACATTTTAGCTTGACAGAATAGTTATAAGACTAAAAGCCATAAATTTGTCCAAAGATCAGGCCAATTAGGTAAAAGAAACTTTAAAAATAGTAGGACTTGATAGTTGCTATTGAATTTTGAAGGAGGTTGGGAATGATGGAGTAGTTTGGTTAATTGGTTTTTTAATAAGGTTTCAGAACTAAAATATTGTGTTTGATTGTATATTTAGCTGCATTCATAAATTACAATATTTATCTGAATGAGCTAATATTGGTCATCGTTTAAAGCATTTAGGTACTCTTAGTCTTGTGGATATAAACTTCAATTATGATAGCTCTGGTGTCACTTAACAAAGTTATGTCTGCAATTTGAATCAGGATCATAAGGTTCTCTCCTTTTGCAAATCGGTTATCATTTAATGCCCCCTCCGCAGTTCAGCGTCTAAGATGCTTGGCAAATTTTGAAGCATTGAGGTTTTCAAATCCTATAACAACTTTGGCTGAAAAATTGGTCTCTCGAATGAAAGAACGCAGTGTAGATAATAATGGGAGATATATTGCTGTGCATCTGAGATTCGAAGAGGTATATTCAGATTTGTTTTGATGTCGCTGAATCTCGTGTTGTTTGGTTCATATGGATTGGTTGTATTTTCCTTTTTCTCCAGGATATGGTTGCCTTCTCTTGTTGCATATTTGATGGCGGTGAAGAAGAGAAACAGGACATGATTGCTGCGAGAGAGAGAGGTTGGAGAGGAAAATTTACTAAACCTGGTCGCATCATTCGACCTGGAGCAATTAGGATAAATGGAAAATGTCCATTAACACCTTTAGAGGTATAGCTTATTTTATCCTTTGTTATGTGAAGTGTCAGTAGTTTTTTATGTTGGAATGATCTGCTGATGGTCTTTTAGTATCCCATCGTTACAGTTTTGTCTTTTAGCGTGTTGCTTACTTGTAAGGTTCACTCAGGGACATGAAGTTAATTTAATAGGAGATATGAAAAGAAAATTGAATCATCATTTATGCATGTAATTATTGCTAATATTATGTTTTCAGATGATCAACTTGATATGACCGTATCATGACACAAATGTGAAATATTATCGACGGTTTAATTATCTCCTCATTCTTGTTGCTCTCCCTTTAAATTTTTAAGTCTCTCAGTTTTGGTTGCATTGCTTTTTTCTCCAATCGTTGCTGCTAAACCGTCCTTGCTATCATTCACATGGGTATATCACAAGGTTTAGTAACCACGACCAGATAGGGCCATATCTGGGTACAGTGTGATTGACCATTACTATTAATTTCCTGTGACCACTCTTAATAGTCACAAAATCAACCTCATGTTGTTGGAGAAATGGGTATTTGTTGCTCCCTTGTTTTCAGATAAGTGGCACATTAATAGATCTCTCGTATATGGCTTTTTGGTTAAATCAATTTCTTCTGGATCTGTGGAAACTGATTCTTATTGCTATTGACAATTTGACATTTTGTCTAAGAAATTAGATTCTGCATTTCAAGGGGGTTTGGCCATTTTATTGATCTGCATGTCAAGGATAAGATAACTGCAAAATGCTGATGCATCTGATTTCATTGCTTTAGTGAGCAAGTTGGTGTATATGCAACTGAACTTCATTGCTCACACTTTGATTAGAAAAATCAATTATTTGATTTTTTTATTATATTGCAAAAAATACAAGAGAAATACAGTTAAGATATCGAGTCTCTGGAAAAATTAATGACTTTGTCATTGGATAGTCTTAAGACAGAATAATGCACATTGTGAGGTTAACATTGAAGAATAGAAAGTAGTGTAGATGCCTTATTAGTCTGCATTCATCAACATAAAGCAGGTAAACTCACTAATGTTTTCACAAACCATAACTTACTTTTTCCACTGATTGGCAATGTTAGCTTGGCTACCATTGCTGATGCTTGAACATAAAGTTCTACTTACGCATCCTAGGCATACTAATGCACTTCAGTTTTTGGTATCAGGTTGGTTTGATGCTCCGTGGCATGGGTTTCAGTAATGACACTGCAATTTATTTGGCTTCTGGGAAAATTTACAAAGCTGAGAAGACTATGGCTCCCCTTCTTGAAATGTTTCCCCTTCTACAAACTAAAGAAACACTAGCATCAGCAGAGGAACTTGCTCCATTTAAGGTATTTATGTTTTATTCATTCTTTTCGAAGCACCACATTTTGATTTGTCTATATTTTCATGTTATTCACGTAAAATGACTGTTTCCTGCAGAACTATTCCTCTAGGATGGCTGCAATAGACTACAGTGTCTGTCTTCACAGCGAAGTGTTTGTGAGTACTCAAGGCGGAAACTTCCCTCAGATTCTGATCGGCCACAGGAGACACTTGTATGGTGGGCACTCTAAGACTATCAAACCTGACAAGAGGAAGTTAGCGTTATTGTTTGATAATCCAAATATTGGGTATGTCAGTTGACCTGCTATTATTACCTCATTAAATTTTATCATGTTTGCCTTTGGAATTTAGCATTTTCAACTCAAGCAGTTTTGTGGCCTATAAATTTTAAGCAATTGATTAGTTCTACCATTCACTAAGTTAATCCAATCTCAGTTAAAAAATGAATTTTTTTCGCTAGTTAGAAAGTAGAAGTTGACAACATTATCTTCTTGTTGCTCGATTGCTTTCTGTTTCAAGTCTGTGGTAGTCAACTCACAAGACTGTATTAGATTGTAATGCCTCTACCAAATGGGAAATGCCGTGGGTACCTTTCAGAAAATAGTTTTATCTGGACTGTAGATGTGAAGGGACATGTGGAGAGAAATATTGGCTTTCCTCTCCATTCTTTAGATCCAAGAATATGAGAACTTTAGATGTCCAAACTTTATTAGAGAATTATATCCTTGTTTATTGACTAACAAAATTGGATAATATATGGCAGAGAAGGTGCGTAATTACCCTGTTAAATTGAACGGTGCTTTCTATCTAACTTTTCTATCAGCTTAAATGCATGCTGGCTGTTATGCTTTGACTGAGTGTGGAAATTTGAAGATTAGATGAAGAGTCTGAAACACCTCAAATGCATCTGCATCCAGTATCCTTACTTGTTTCTAGTTGATGTAGGTGTGTCAGGGAAAGCAGTCTCTGTACTGTAGTCTTCTAGTACCACATGTAGACTCATTTTGAGTGTGAAAGTTTTCTACCCGATGATTTGATTTTGCTAATTATTATATATAGCTGGAAACTTTCCAGTCATTTTTTGGAGAAATGAAGTTTCATTTAAGACAATCGTTTATATTTATATACTACTATTAGTTTTGTTTGATATTCAGTAGACGAAGGATTCTTTTTTGTTTATCATATCTTTTTTTTTTCACATATGTATGTCATGCATGATATTCCTAGTAAAGTGTTTTTCATGTTTACATGATGTAATACATTTTACCTGCTTCTTTCACAGTTGGAAGTCACTGAAGCGCCAATTGCTAAACATGCGAGCTCACAGTGACGCCAAGGGAATCGAGATGAAAAGACCAAATGATTCGATATACAGTTACCCATGCCCTGACTGTATGTGCCTTTCAAACAAAACTGAAATCTTGAGATCTTCATCAGTTCGATAGTATCAGTTCCAGGGAATTTTTGGTTGACATGTATAGTGATTCAACTGATGTCGGAGTCAATGTGCCATTCATTCTTTCATTGGCCTCTTGCGAGAGCACCATTCTTTCCAAGTTTGCAGGCTCCATTCAGACTGCATATTGCTATTCTTTACGATCTGGGATTACTACATTTTTATAGTTGAAGAGTTAACAGAAGATGGGAACCTAATCATTGTCACCCGGGTGGGCACTGTCAGACACTTTAACTTGCATTCACAACCTCTGGATCCATAATACCTGGAAGTCATGTCTCCTGGCAGTTTTGGTGCTTATCGTTGTAGGAGGCTTGTATATTAGTCAATTCTTTTCTACTTGAGATGCAAGCCAAGCATTTGAGACAGCAACCTTTTGGCTTCACTGTTGTACCTTCATTCTTAAACAATTCTTTCCTTAGGAGGTAGGGAGTCATTCTTATTTCATCTGTAATCACAATGGTTAGCTTTAGAATATTCACCCCATGTGAAGGGTGAGAAGAGTCAGTTGTATTGTGATATATTAGGTTATTCAATTTTTTCATTATTTTATCAATTGCGGTGTCAAGGTTGATTAATGGTGTGTTGTATTGCCAATTAAATTGCATGGAAAATAAGTTCTCTTGTTTGTTAGAAAGGAAAATTGGTTTTGGTGATCAATGTTCTTTTCACATACTCTAGTGTGAGAATTTTCGTTTGTCAGATGCTATGTTGCCTTTGTATTTTTTTGGAAGGAAAAAAAAAGAATTCTGTAACTCACAATTTTGATTGGTCCGAGCTTTGGTTCAGGACCAAGACAACATTTTGTTGCCTTTGTACTTTTTTGGAAGGAAGAAGTACCTGAAATAAGAAAAGAACACCTGGATTAAAAAAAATATTTTTTTTGAAAAAAACACCGATTGTTGGCATAGAAACTTGAATTTTTGGGATAAAAATGCTGTTACCTTTGTTTATTTTTCGTGAAATAAGAAAAAAACAGCTGGAAATAATTTGTTTGAATAACAAAGTGTATTTTTGAAAAAAAAACATGAATTATGTCAAATAAGAAAGTGTATTTTTGAGAAAAAAACATTAAATAAAATATTTTTTGCAAAAACACTGATTGTTGGGATAGAAACTTGAATTTTTGGAAAGAAAAAAACACTGTTACCTTGGTTTATTTTTCCTGAAATAAGAAAAAAAACAGCTGGAAATAATCTGTTTGAATAAGAAAGCGTGTTTTTAAAAAAAACGAATTAAAAAAACAGATTATTTTCTGGTTTGGGTCTGTCAAGTAAGAAAGTGTATTTTTGAAAAAAAAGCAGAAATAAAAAAATATTTTTTGAAAAAACACTGATTTTTGGAAAGTAAAAAGCACTGTTACCTTTGTTTATTTTTCCTGAAATAAGAAAAAAACAGCTGGAAACAATCTGTTTGAATAAGAAAGTGTGTTTTTTAAAAAAAACGAATTAAAAATATTCTGGTTTGGGTCTGTCAGACAACCCCAGAATCACCCCAGCCGGTGCAAGGACTAGCTGAGGACGATCCTCTACGGCCTCAATCGTAGGATATCAGCCATTAATCACGCTCTGATTCTGAGGTCTTGTGTCATCAACCAGATCATGTTGCCTGTCTGCTTCGTACTCGAAGAAACAGTTGTACGAGCCTATAGAACAGATCCTGTTCAAGTAAGGTCGTACCACGTCTCTTTGCGGGGCTTCTAATGAATGCTTTTGATCTAAGAACAGATCCTGTTCAAGTAAGGTCGTACTCCTTTACCTTGCTGGGCTTCTAATGACTCCTTTTGATCTTTCATTTGGAAGGAAAAAAAAAAATTCTGTAACTCATAATTTTGATTGGTCTGAGCTTTGGTTCAGGACCAAGACAACGTTTTGTTGCCTTTGTATTTTTTTGGAAGGAAGAAGTACCTGAAATAAGAAAAGAACACCTGGATTAAAAAAAATATTTTTTTTGAAAAAAACACCGATTGTTGGCATAGAAACTTGAATTTTTGGGATAAAAATGCTGTTACCTTTGTTTATTTTTCGTGAAATAAGAAAAAAACAGCTGGAAATAATTTGTTTGAATAACAAAGTGTATTTTTGAAAAAAAAACATGAATTAAAAAAGCACTGTTACCTTTGTTTATTTTTCCTGAAATAAGAAAAACAGCTGGAAATAATTTGTTTGAATAACAAAGTGTGTTTTTTAAAAAAACGAATTAAAAATATTCTGGTTTGGGTCTGTCAGACAACCCCAGAATCACCCCAGCCGGTGCAAGGACTAGCTGAGGACGATCCTCTACGGCCTCAATCGTAGGATATCAGCCATTAATCACGCTCTGATTCTGAGGTCTTGTGTCATCAACCAGATCATGTTGCCTGTCTGCTTCGTACTCGAAGTAACAGTTGTACGAGCCTATAGAACAGATCCTGTTCAAGTAAGGTCGTACCACGTCTCTTTGCGGGGCTTCTAATGAATGCTTTTGATCTATCATAAACAGACGATGTGGGACTATAGGCAACGACACCGATATGATCGACGGCCGTGATCTTCTGGGTTGGAATAGATGATGATGTTCGCACCGTTCTCTCCCTCCTTTCTTTTCCTACTCCTGGTGCGTGTCCGGAAGGTCTCCGAATCCATCCAAAAGCTCACTATATAAGTTAGAAGCAGAAGCAGAAGCAGAAGCAGAAGCAGAGAAATCAACAAGCAAGAAGATATGGAGTTCAGGAGTAAGGAGAAGAGCATCGCCAAGTTGGAGGCAGAAGCAAAGCTGGAACAGCAACAAGTGAAACCAAGCAGAGTCGTCGTCGACGACGATGGGTTTCACACGCCGACATCACCGTCGCATAGTATTCCGTCGTCTTCCACTTGTCCGCCGGCGCCCAGGAAGCCTCCGCCGCGCTCGAAGAGGGTGTGCAGCAATCCAGCTGAAGGCCGACGCAGTGCTAAGCTTTCCCTTCGATATGACGACTCCACCCTCGGCCTCGACGCCTTCACCCCGGTGGCCAAGAAGCCGCGAGAAGAAGACGCCGCCATTGCCAACCGACCCTCTGTTCTTGGCGCCACAGCACATAAGATTCGCACAGCTAAACAAATTTCCAAGTGATTGTTTTTTCTCTTTTCTTTTCTATTTTGTTTGATCGGATTAGAATAAACACATCTGAAAGTATCCGTTTTGCATGGATTTATGTATACCGATCTTAATTATAAGGAACAAACAAGAAAAGTCACTATGGATATCAAACAATGAGATACAAGCACAGAGCAATAACATCAATGTCCGATGTGATTGCTTTAGGAAATATAATTAGATGACATTGAGTACAGCATTAGTCATCCATCTGACTAATTGTTTTCCGACAGCTGAAAAAGCACGATAATATGAGTCGATGATATCGGATTACGGGTCATGTCACTCATGAACTTCCACTAAACTGATCGAAAACAAACACTGTGGGCATCGCCGAGGCCACCAAAATAGGAAGTCAGAAAGTAACAAGTATTCCAAGCATGCATCCTTCGTCTCTTTGAACTAATGCCACCACCTTCAATCAAGCGATCTTCTTAACGATATCCTGAATGACTTCATCCATGTCGAGCTTCTTCATGGGTGTGAATGGCCTTGGCATATTCTGCAAGGAAACGAAGGAGGTGAGCTACTTATTCTAGTAAAGATGTCTTTTGGTGCTGAGCAACTTGATCAGCCTTCAGGCCATGAAACAGAAAGCACTTTAACCAGATTAATGACCTATAAATACATATAGAGTAATTTCTTGAAACCGTGTAATACCACTTTTTCCCTATCAGCTTGAGTCATCCATAATCACACACAAACTAAGATTCTTAATTTAGTAACGACTAGGCATCAGCATTTCGATGAAGAAAGTGTGAAATAGCTATCCGATGCACGTTTGCGTGCATCCTAAGCAAAGCCTGTGAAAATGATGTTGTAACAAGCAACCAATTTTCTAAAGATAATATATTAATAAGACAAGATTGTACGAGAGTTACCAATAATGAAACAAAAATTTGACCGCTTTCCTCACGTATCTCAAAGCATCCCCGTCGTGGCTGCATATATAATATAAACCAAACAAACCAATTAGGTAAAGGAGAATAGAATATGACAGAATCATGAATGGCAGATAAACATTATTCATTTCCGTTAATAAGAAGAGAATATACTTTTCTTGACCACGAAATGTTATAAATAAACATACCGATTTACTTATATAATACCACCTTGTTTGGGAATTTGGACAGCAGCACTTAGTGGAGTGAATACATTGTATTATAAACATAGCAAACTTAATCTGCATCACAATTTGCCAAGTATATGATGCACAAAACCCCATATGCTTAAGAAAGATAATTTCATGCTTGCTAAGAATTTTGATGATTTTATCATCTTTAATTCATACCATGATTTCATCCTAACCAATTCTTCATGTGCTGGTCTATCATTTATGGCCACAAATTTAAAATCAGGATATACTAATAGACTGTTGTTGTTGAATAAAGTCCTATCATATGTTCACTATGCATCTTATACTTTTACACTATCAAATGACTTCAACAGTTCAACTTGACCAGAGGCTATATTTTGGCTGAATTTGTGGATCAAATAAAAAAGATTCATGAAAATGCAGTTTATATATATGGATGGACTAACAGGAAACAAACGTAAAACTTATATGTTTACAATCTCACATTCGCTTGAAACAGAAACAAGATGCTTCGAGTGTGCATTCGACTGCAATAGTAGTTACCAATACATAATTGGACAACATTACACCATCACAAACATGATAACTATTGGAGATTCAAAATTAATTCACAACATAAAGTATGAACTGAAGATAAACAGTAACACGGTTGACTAAATATCAAACTGCTTTATTTTCCTTTTTTGCAACATAACATCCATGAAAAGGTGCTCATTGTTAAGCTAGTCAACAAGTTTCCAATCTAGCTTCGTTGCGTGAACCATTTAAACAAGCAATGCCCTGGAACAAAAAGTTCCAACTGCAAGAAGAAGCATACCTTCTCAGGATTAATTGTAACAACTATTCCAGGCACAGCACTTTCAAGGCCTTCCTTCACCCTTATGGCCCTTGTCTTGAAGGAATTGCATTGTTTGCTGAAATGCAATGATCAAGATATAATGCCAAAAAAATCACAGTAAAACCTTCAAAATAATAATAACTAGAAGTCTCAGTTACCAAAACAAATCATAGCAGTTACCCAAGGGCACAAGTTAACATCACCACCTTAAGTAAAATAATATGCAGAGCACACAACACTGTTCCTTAGAAAGCACATACAGACCCAACATGGGTGCCATAGAAAAAACACAGTAATCAATAAATACACATAAACCTGACTCCGAATTCCTTATATTATTTATTTTCACTAAAAGTGACAACACAAGATTTAGGATCAAAACAATACATGAAGCAGAAATGCAATTTTACCATAATTAATAACTAAAAATTTTCGGCAAAATATAAAAACAATGTTCTTTAATATGTCTACATAACTGTTGCAGTGTTCAAAGTTGTATATACTAAATAGGAGTGCTTGCAAGGAGTGTGTTTGTATCATATCTGACGCATGACATACAATCTAAAACATGCAAAAGGAAAAGGCGTGTGCGAGAGAGAGAGAGAGAGAGAGAGAGAGAGAGAGAGAGAGAGGATATTTACCATATGGATTTCTAAAAATGTTAAATTGAGAGGATTGCAAGGAGCAATTTTTATATAAATGGATTTCTTGTAAGATAATCTCACGGAAAAGAGAGAAAATGTCATGGATTACTAAAAAGGGATGTCTAAAGCCCTAGTTTCAATCCAACAAAAAAAGCTAAAATGCTTCTTTTAATCGGTTAGAAAGCAGAAATACCCACCACGCCTCGATGATGACGGTCTTGGCGGAGACGTCGGTGTTAGCAGGTGGGGAAGCATCGGGGGCTCCGTCGGCATCGGAAGCCTTTTTCTTCGCCTTCGCATCATCAGCCTTCACCTTGGCACCGTCCGACTTCATCCCGTTCCCGTTCAACGAAACTTTGACCTTCTTGGACGGCTTCTCAGCCGGAGGATCCGACCTCTTCCCGGCGGTGCCGCTCCTGGTCTTCCTGGGCGAGATGGTCGGCGGCGGAGGAGAGCCCTTCGCTTTCCTCTTCGGTGCCATCACCTTACTCGTTCACCCTCTTTCGCCGTCTCTCTTTGAACGCGACTTCGGCTCTATCGCTTTCTTCTACCTCTCTCCTCCACTCGCGGCGTTGTACACGAAGTGTCCCGAGCACAGTGGCTCTTTTCCCGCCATTTTCATATCTGGATGTGGTGACTGCCGGTGAGAGTAAGCCCCTGTCACCAATAATTCTTGGTACGTACAACCCAACGGTGTGATACATTGGCGGCCTAATTTTAGTGGTCGACAGAAGGGGCCCACACGTTCTTCTCCAATAAAAATCGTGGGTCTGACCTACATAAGCCGAATCCCCTGCTGGGCTCAGGTAGGAGATCCACACCGACCGATGCGCCACCCAATTGGCAATCACAGCCGTCCATCAGCTCTCTTGATAGACCACGCCCCGGTTTTGTCCCTTCGCCTATTGCCGCCCCGTCCTCCGTTTCCGCTGCTAGGGTTTCTTCGTCTTCCGAGGCGAAGGTATGAAGCGATCCGTTGCCGTTGTCTTTTGTCTCACCCAAATTATGGTTTAGTAGCAGCTCCATCTGGGTCTAGCGATGGTGCTTCCTCAGTCGAACACCGGTATCTTTGTTGGGCTCAACAAAGGGCACATCGTCACCAAGAGGGAGTTATCCCCTCCCGACCTTCCAGCAGAAAAAGTGTATGAATGTGAAATCCCTGAGGATGGATTCTTGTTTAATTCTTTAGTTGGAAATTGGGGGAATACATATTTGTTTTCTATTTTAGAAGATGGGATGATTGTTTGCACACAAGAGATTGATTTATGATTAGATCAAATGATTACTTTTAGATGGGGACATGGAGCGGCCGCTGATTGACTTTGTGAGTTTACTGTGACGAGTTGGATGGTATGCTTAAATGCAAGCTATTAACCACACTTTGAGGCAAAAGATCCCCGACCTCAAATAGCTGAGACTTTCGGCTTTGTTATTGTTGTTGTATTAACCACGTTTGAACTTAGCAACTTCAAGTTGGCAAGAATTGTTATTTATGTGTTCTTTCCTTGAGTTTCATACGATATTGTTGAAACAAACCATGACTGTGTATTATAGACCATGGAATTCTTGCTATACACTTTGTTTCTGATATAGAAATTGTACTTGTAACATAGAATCCTCTCTGATGTCTTGCATCATCATCATCTACTTGAGAGGAACAGGTAGCTAGCTATATTATAAACCAGTTAATGCAGAACAAATCAGAAAGTTGCTAATATTTCTAACTATATATAACCTGTTTCGGAATTGTAGTTATCTTCTTTTCTTTTTTATTTTTCTTTGCCTTGGATATTAGTTCTTGTTATACAATCTAAATGACAGATATGGTGTTTTATTTTTAAAAGTCAATGGATGAAAGCCAATAAATACTTTTTTTTTCTACCATATGCTTCCGACTTCTATTTCTTGCTAGTTGCATACAGTAAAATGACAATTATACTCCAGAAATCTAGCGAGAGGGTTCATTTATCAGGAACTTGATCAGGGAAGTGGGTTGCTTTGTCCCATATGACAAGAGGATCACCGAGCTTCTGAAAGTCACCAAGGACAACATGCACTGAAGGTTGCAAAAAGAACGCTGGGAACTCGAGAAAGAGCCAAAGAGAAGAAAGAGGAGACGGCTGATGTGCTTCGGGCGATGAGGTAATTAGCTCTGTTTTGAATTCACATTTATCTGAGTTACAAGAATTGATAATATGCTGCTGAACTTTATTTGATAAAGGCATATTTAAATGTGATTTTATTATGAGGAATACAAGGCTGCAATTCAATGTAGTTTGATTGATGCATATACTTTTGTTCTTAAATTGAGTTTGATAATCGGTTTCAGTATATTTTCCGCTATTATGACTAGGTTCCGAAATATTTCCTGCCAATATAACAAAAACTGTGGTTGGCATAGGATATGTCAGTGTGTTGAATAAAATCAACAATTGTGACAAAAAATTAAACTGTCATGTAGAGAAGTGGAATTGATATGCTAATTAGCATTACGAAGGATGGTATATACCTCCTCTTTGGTATGATTTTAGCCGGGTTTTGGTTCGACCATCAGTTGTGGTTGAAAGTTAGGTGTCTAAGGTAATCTTAGCACATTCACGGAATCGATTTAGACTAGCTACTTAGCGGGATCAAGTTTCATGAAACAGGATTTGCTGTGAGAATTAAGACGAAGAATGAATTAGGTTGGATTGCGTTATCATATTGATATTTTCTGAATGACTGAATATTCCAGCCTCATACTTATGGTTCAGAGCTTTTGGTAAGCAAGCACCTCATCTCAAGACAGAAGCCTATAGAATATGCTAGCTGCTGATTTGTATCTTTACCCGAATGCTTTTCGAGCGATAAAAAGAAACCGACGACACCTTCTGCAACCCTTTGGATTTTCCATAGACAGAATTTAGGCAGCTGGATTGACATCTTGTTAAATTTACTTGGAGACTTCTTGTTTAGAGAATTTTTTTTTTTTCCATTGTTGTAACTTTACCGATATCGTCTCATTGTCCCATTGTTGATGTTTTCTGCTTACTGTTCTTTGAATCGAACAGTGGATAATCTAGAGTTTATTACATGTGCTTTGGCATTTTGGATGTCATCTGCTTGATGTTCGTCGATCGAGCACTTCATTTTTGAGTAATCTTATTATTTGATGTTGCTGTCATCTTCACTCCCGTTGTCGATATTGCTTGACATATTCGTGTTTCGCAGATACGTAACATGAATGAAAGAATGCCTCAGAGAGATAAGCCGACAAAGCCATATACTTGACTTGCAAGGGAGCTAAAACACATGGCCAATAGATGTCGATGACAGTTCACCGGTCATGAGAGGACATGTGGATCTTCGTGGATGTTCTCATTCGACTATGACCAAAATGTATTATGTCGATGTGAGAAAAGTTAGCTTTTGTACGTCACGAATTCCGGTGATAATTTGATATTGAGTTCTAATTTCATTGACTGACCCATCACATCGTCAAATCAAACCCATCAAGACCTTCGCGTTAGGTTGTGGTCGCTTTACGTCGGAAGAAGAGTCATTCATGTGGGATTAGGTCTGGTTGTTGGAGCGGCCGTGTAAACTCTGGCAATGCGCCGTTTGGTGTACACGTCACGAGGTTGACTAAACCGAGAAACCTGAGAACGATGCATCAAGTAAACAGGTCCAAGTCGCGCAAGACTTTGACTCTCGGGCAACAATCTCCCTCCGAACCAGCTTGCTTCAAATCCCTAGCCTCTTTCGATTCTTCTCTGCTCATCCGATTGCTGCTTCTGGGAAGCTAGGCGATGGAGGAGAAAGAGAAGGGATCGATGGTGGCAGGGGAGGCGGTGGTGCGGCGGCTGGCGGAGGCGGTGGAAGAGATCGCTGGCATCGCCGAGTACCGGAACGCCTACAGGAAGCCGTTGTGCAGCCTCGCTCGGCGGATCAGGCTCCTTGCACCCATGTTCGACGAGCTGGGGGACGGGCGCGACCCGATCACGGAGCCGGTGGCGAGAACCCTAGCCCCGCTCGAGGACGCGTTTGCTGCCGCCAAGGACCTCCTCCGGCTCGGCAGCGAGGGGAGCAAGATCTTCTTGGTATGTTGGTTCGACAGTTTCCTTCGAATTATTGCCTTGCCATTTTACCCCACACGGACATGTGTTCGATTTCTTCATTTTTGACCGCGAGGTTTGTGAAATCAGTGAGAATTTTTATGCTTCTACATCCATTGTAGTTAAAGGCTTGATTTTGATTTGACAAACATGATGTGTTATTTATTTTTCTTTAAGATAGTTTACTGTTCAACTTGAATACGAGGGGGAATAGTTTGATAAACATGTCTTCGATTTCTTCATTTTTGGCCGAGAGGTTTGTGAAATCAGTGAGAATTTTTGTGCTTCTACATCCACTGTAGCTAAAGGTTTGATTTTGATTTGATAAACATGATGTGGTATTTATTTTTCTTTAAGAGAGTTTACTGTTCAATTTGAATATGACGGGGAATGGTTTGGTAAACATGTCTTTGATTTCTGCATTTTTGGCCGCGACGTTTGTGAAATCGGTGAGAATTTTTGTGCTTATACATTCATTATAACTAAAGGCTTGATTACATTCATTAGAACTAAAGGCTTGATTTTGATTTGATAAACATGATGTGTTATTTAATTTTTTTTAAGATAGTTTACTGTTCAATTTGAATATGAAGGGGAATAGTTTGATAAACATGTGTTCGATTTCTCCATTTTTGGCCGTGAGGTTTGTGAAATCAGTGAGAATTTTTGTGCTTCTACATCCATTGTAGCTAAAGGCTTGATTTTGATTTGACAAACATGATGTGCTATTTATTTTTCTTTAAGATAGTTTACTGTTCAACTTGAATATGAGGGGGAATATCAATTTCTGAGATTTCCTTAAGTTAGGAGCTCAGGAGAGTTTTAGGGTTATTTGCAACAGCCGTAATCCCAAACTGGAAAGACAAGTAGAAAAGGTAAAGAAAACAAGAAACAACCTAACTAATCGTTCGATGGAAAGGAAAATTACATGCCAGCAGTCACTAAAGAAGTAATCAATTATGTATATAGCGAATATTTCCAATGTTAGAAGTATAATGATTTGTTTCCTTAGAACAATATTTCAGATTGATCAAGTTTGATGTCTTACAGTATGAGTTGTTGCCGGTTGTTGCCAATTGTTGATGGTTCTTGTTGTCACATAACAGTGGTTATAATAATTGAGGGGCAGGGTTTTTGGAATTATCAACAATGATCACGATCATTGAGGGATAGGTATTATTTAAAGTTTATTTTAAAACATAATTTAAGCATGTGAAGAAATCTTTCTTAAGTTGTTTCAAATTACTTTGTTGAACTACCTCAAAGAAACCATCGAATCTCATCATCAAATCTCCCCCCGTCTATGTTGCTAGCTGAGAGTCATTTGTTCTTTCAAAGGGAACTTATCTTACTCCAATGGTATTAAACTAAAATGATCATGTTGACTTATATTCTTTCATACATATTGCTACTCTGGCTATACAAGAATCTTAATTGACCTAAAGTACACCAAGAACTTTTCTTGAACCAACTGATCGGGATCCAGATCCCATAATCCTAATTAGATGAATGGAGATCAAAGTATTTTTACTGTCCAATTATTAGTTTTAGTATTAAATGTTTTCTTTTTGCTAGTTTGCCTGCTGACTGTAGCCCTTTGTTACCTTCACATATTATCTAACAGTTTCTTGCTTGTGATGATATGACATATATAGTTACCAGCAGTAACTTTTGCATATCAAGGTGGCATGTTTTGATTTTGCTGTGTTGATTAGGCCATCGTCCTCTATATCTAACTTGCTAAGCTTACACTTACTGTCATGGTTGGTGTTATTTAGCTGATGCTTTCGGCTTCATAGGCATTATTAAATTTACTTCTACTCTCCTGGAAAGAAATAAATGGATATTCAGATGCTGTCTCTTGAAGAGTACTACTATCCACTCAGTGAAGTGAAGACCTTTGGTTATCACCTGCAAAAACTGCCATGACCAAGACTTTAGATTCTCGGTTTGGGAAAATACTGCTCTGATTCTTTTTACCTGCATACTTAGCTGCATAATATGATTGTCAGTTTGGGTTTGAATGTAACTTTTTGCACGGACATTGCCTCATGTGATCAGGTCCTAGAGAGGGAGAAGATGATCAAAAGATTTCATGACGTAATTTCTCAAATAGATCAAGCTTTGGATGGGATTTCCTTTGATAAACTTGAACTATCAGAAGAAGTTAGAGAACAGGTACAGTCACCAGAAAACAGTAACTTACTACTGTAAGTTTAATTCATTAGCATATAATTTCTATTTGAAGAACTCAAACTTATAGGGTAAAGAGAACCAAATTTGATTTTCTTAATGCTGTGCCTAATAAGAAACATTATGTGTAGATTGAGTTGGTACATGCTCAATTCAAAAGAGCCAAAGAACGAGATGACATGCCCGATGCTGAGCTGTATTCTAATCTCTTATCTCTATACAACAAGAGCAATGATGCCATTTTAGATCCATATACTTTAGAAAGATTGGCAGAACAATTACAGCTAGTCACCATCTGTGATCTTACACAAGAATCATTAGCTTTGCATGAGATGGTCTTTGCAAGTGGTGGAGATCCTGGAGAAAACATTGAAAAGATGTCAATGTTGTTAAAGAAGATAAAAGATTTTGTGCAGACCCAGAACCCTGAGATGGGCACTCGCTCAGATTCAAAGCCTTTCCTGTTGGATGGAAAGCCAAAAGTTCCTATTGTTCCTGATGATTTCCGCTGTCCAATCTCACTGGAGTTGATGAAAGATCCAGTCATTGTGGCCACTGGGCAGGTATCTGTGTAACTCTCAGTTTTCTTCTATTATTATGAAAGGTTAGGCGGTGCTGTCTTTGCATTACATTTACAGATGATTTTCTTATCTATATGCAGACTTATGAGCGGACATGCATCGAAAAGTGGCTGGCGTCTGACCATGACACTTGTCCAAAAACTCAACAGAGGCTATCTAATGCATCATTAACTCCAAACTATGTCCTTCGGAGCCTCATAGAACAGTGGTGTGAAGCCAATGGCATGGATCCACCCAAGTGCCCATCCCGACCTACTAATCCCAGCTCAGCTTGCTCATCACGTGAACTTGCTAATATAGATGCACTTCTCTGCAAGTTATCCTCCCCAAATCTTGATGACCAACTAGCAGCTGCTGGAGAGCTTCGTCTGCTGGCTAAGCGGAATGTTGACAACCGCATTTGCATAGCTAAGGCTGGTGCTATTCCCCTCCTCATAAATCTACTCTCATCCAAAAATTCACGCACCCAGGAGCATGCCGTCACTGCCCTTCTGAATCTTTCCATCCATGATGACAATAAAGCAATAATAATCTCTTCAGGGGCCATACCTGGTATCGTCCATGTTCTAAGAGATGGTTGCATGGAAGCACGGGAGAATGCTGCAGCGACACTCTTTAGTCTTTCAGTGGTGGATGAATATAAGGTGACCGTCGGGGCATCAGGGGCGATCCCTGCATTGGTGTCACTGCTGAGTGAAGGTACACACAGAGGGAAGAAAGATGCGGCAACAGCACTGTTTAATCTGTGCATATACCAAGTGAACAAGGGAAAGGCAGTGAGGGCAGGTGTGGTTCCACTAGTTATGGGGCTTCTTACAGAACCTGCAGAGTCTATGTTGGATGAATCTATGGCAATATTGGCCCTACTGTCAAGCCACCCGGAAGGGAAATCTGCGATTGCAGCTGCTCAGGCTGTCCCTCTGCTGGTGGAGATTATAGCAAATGGTTCTCCCAGGAACAGAGAGAACGCCGCAGCTACTCTGCTGAATCTTAGCGACGGAGAGCAGCAGCTCGGTACCATGGCTGCGGCACAGGAATGTGGGATAATGGGACCACTGCAAGAATTGGCCATCAGTGGCACAGAACGGGGGAAGAGGAAAGCCGTGCAGTTGCTAGAGCGCATGAATGGATTCTTGGTGCAGCAGCATGAGGCATATGCTCAAGCTGAGGCTTCAACCCAGACTCAGGGTCACATCCATGCTCAGAGTGAGCCAAGAATGAATGTGACCTCCGCGGATTCTGTTGACACCTAGCTTTTTCTTCCTTGGGAGGTTGTGATATGCGTATCTGAACATTTTGCCTGCTGATGCTTCGTGGCTTTTGCAATTATGTGTAAACAAAGAGCACGAGTTTTTAGCATTGAGCTGTAAATGTATCATCAATCACATGGTTGTATGTGGAAAATGACTTCCATTTGGTTTGTGGACTTGTAAGTTTGCTAAAGTATGAGAACACCGATATGTTAAAAAGGATAGTTGCAGATTCAAAAGCTTCAGCTCTTGTTTTCTTAGACAAGTCATGAATTATAGCAGGACATCTCTTTGGCGGATACTGGAAATGAAGTAGTATCATATATTAACTTACATGCTTCAGCATCATGGAATCTGATACCATGTGGTGTCATGCTGTTTGACACAAAGGTTATGGCCGTGATTGAGCTCATGTGAGGCAACGTGAGCCAACTCAGATTTGCAGGGCCTCCAGTTTAACCTTTCCTGCTTCGGCTGCTACTTGAAGAAGCGAGACCGACATCAAAGATTCTTAGGACACCCCTTTAACTAAAAGCTAAAGCTGCCTTCCTTCTGCTGTGTGTGTGTGTGTGTGTGTGTGTGTGGGGTGAGGATAAACCAGGAAGGGTAATCTCTCTATCTTTGCCAAAGTTCTTCATGGACTTTGATTGCTTGCTTTATTCTCTCCAACAGCGACTGCATTGGACTTGTTGAAAGCAGACGAAAACCCAGATTCCCAAGGACAGACTCGGGTAAGCAAAGAGAAATTTTCTGGGGATTTCACCTTTTCCTCTTTTTTCCTCGTCTCTACTGCTGTAATATATACATACATATATACACATATATCCTTCCCCGGACCAGCCTTCTTGGTCTTAGGCCACTCTAAAAACCCACTTCTTTTGGCTGCATGGAATTCGATGAGATCTCGGCTTTCAATCCCGCTGCTCTCTCTCTCTCTCTCTCTCTCTCTCTCTCTCTAGTCCTTGAGAAGTTGCGTGGAAGTTGCATCCATAGGTGTGCAGTATTAAAGTGCAAGCAAACGAAGAAAAGGATATGATTATGGAGTTCTTTCGATTCGATGCATGACCAATGACCATATCTTACAGCATATTCCGAGATAAAGTGCTTGTCGCCTTGTCCCTCCCACGGTTGATGTTCCTGGATCGCACAGCTCGTGTACAACATGTGAAAAGAATGAAACATGACCAGCCAAAACCTACAGAACTCAAAGACTAAAACTCTTTGAACGGGAGTTTGAATTCCCAGTGAACACGAACGACATAGGTTATTCTCTGTTAGAGATTTGATGTTTGACGAGAAATACATGCGACTGAAAGATGGTAGAACAGTCAAAAGATGAGCTCCAGAATTCTGGAAATCTAATGGTAAGGTTGACATGCATTGACGGCCGAGTTCTTTAGCTGTCACTGCAGCTATCATAGAATTTATATACTCCTCAGCCTCAAGATCAAGAGCACGTCTTAGTAATTGAATTTTAGGTGCCCCTACTGATATATGTCTTTTGGAGATAATTGCCTACACAAGCTTCATTTTTCAGGTATATAGATACTAAGTCGTAGGGGAGAGAGAGAGAGAGAGAGAGAATGACTAGTGATACTGTTATGGCAACAGATGTTACATATAGCTGAAGGACAAAATATTACCAATCGTCTCATCTTCACTCCATGTTAAGTTGACACTCTGATCACGACAATGGCAGAAAGAAACACCAGCAGGTGAGATGAATCAAAAGAACAAACTCTAACAAGTGGGGACTAAGAACACGGCTGTAATTGCTAGATGTGGTCAGGATTGATGAACAAAGCAAAAGAACAATCTCTATCAGATGGCAGGACTGGCAGCAATGATGTGAGTAGATTTCCACCCGAGCCAATCAAGAGCTGCAAGCTCGTGTCAGAGACACCATCATCTTGACATGGCGAGAAACAAGGGAGGAAAGAAGAAGC
The DNA here is from genome assembly GCA_001649415.1 of Musa itinerans. NCBI lineage: Eukaryota > Viridiplantae > Streptophyta > Magnoliopsida > Zingiberales > Musaceae > Musa > Musa itinerans. The sequence goes on along the minus strand of LVTN01000015.1, from coordinate 697,889 downwards.
ACAGAGTAGATTCAAAAGGATACACTATCCTACAGTTAAACATGTTCTTCAGCATGCAGCCACTCTCTGAGTTCTTTCATTTTGATCATGAAGAGGAGATGGGATACTAACCAAGCGCAATGGCAAGATTTGAGCTTCCAAGGCTTGTGGGTAGAGCGAAGGAGTCGAGCCATGGACTGGAAATTACAAGATGTTGCCGGATGAGGAAGAGTTGAAAGCTGAAAGATCTGTGGCCCAATCTCCACTGCTGTCGCATGCCCACCCCTGTCACCACCAATTCCAGTATTGCTCGTTTCCTGGAAGACCTAAATAGTGCCTTGGCAGGTTGAGACTCTGAGGGTTGTCTTCCATCTTCACCGGTGACAGCTGCGTGATCAGTGAAGAGCCTGAAAGCTTCGGAAAGACTCGGCCTGCGGTGCTATCCCTCTCGCCTTCTCTGTTGACATGGAACAGCCCTGGCATCAGTTGCACCGCAGGCGGCTGTGGTGGCTCCGATCCTCCCAGAAGATGCAATTGCTGGATCTGCGGCAGCCTCCACTGCTCGATGCCGACGCTCGAATTACTTCCCACGTGGTAGTCAGGTGCGTCCATGGGAGGAAGTCCTGGAAAGTTGAGGCCCGGATTTGAGGCGTCATAGTCGGCCAGACCGTGCATGGAGGGCAAGAAGGGCAACTGGCCCGGCTGGGGTATGCTTGGTGGGATAGCACCGCCGGCACCGGTGGCCATGCACGACGAGGATGAGGTGCCATCCTGACGGTCGGCTGTGGAGGCGGTGGCAGTCGATTTCGAGGAGCTCCCTGAAGACTTATTCCGCTTGTTGCGGCGGCAGCCCCCTCCCACAGGAACGTTTCGGAGAGCGCCGCCTCGGGTCCAGTAGCGTCGACAAGTCTTGCAGAAGTGGCGGGGCTGCGAGAGGGAGTAATTGTTGAAGTAGCAGAACTTGGTGTTGGTGGAGTCGCACCGCGGGCACTTGAGCGGATGCTCGGGCAGCTGGACGAGCTTCGCCACGCGTGCTCGTTCCGTCATGGAGATAGGCCTGGATGAGCCTGCAGCTGCTGCACCAGCTTCCGGTGGCGGTCCTGCCAGCCCCAGAGGGAGCAGAGGCGCCTCACCGCCTCCACCTGCAGCGGCTGGAAGCTGAAGCTGTCGTTGCTAAGCATGCCAGATAGGGAGAAAACGATTAAGATAGCAAGAAAAGGAAACCGCTGTGGTATATTCAAGAAGAGATAAGAAAAAGGACACGAATATCTTCTCCTTTCAATTTGCTTTTTTGATGAAGAAGCCAAAGGATTAGAAGCTTGGAGAGGAGGAAGAAGAAGGTAGTATTAACACTCACCTGGTTCCAGTTGGGTGGATCCATGTAGACCGGAGCGGAGGAAAAATCCATGCTTACTTCTTCTTCTTCTTCTTCTTCTTCTTCTTTCTAATAATTCTTTCTTAAAGATGATAGGAGACAAGAGAAGGTCCAGTTTCGCATATCCACAAATTGACAGAGTGAGAGGAAAGGGGAGGATACAGAGAGAAAGAGATAGCAAGAGAAGAAGAGATGTGGAGGGGAAAAGGATCTCTATTTCCTTTGTTCCATGGTGCCTTTGTATTATATATGGTAGGGTTGGGGGAAGAGATGGTTGGAGAGAGTTTCTTAGCCCCTAAGGATCTCAGTGTTGATCAGATGAGCACTGTTAAGAGGCTCAATAAGTGGCTCATGCAGGCGAGAAAAAGGTAGGGATAGAAAAGGATGAGTGCTGAAACCCTAATGGCATGATAATAGAGTTTGGAAGAGCAATAATGTTACACATTAACCTTTAAGTCTTTGCAGATAGTCAACACATTCTCCTTTTTATATGAATGAAAGGAAAGCTTGTCTTGGTGGTGCTCAGAGCAATGTGGCTGCATCAGAAAGAAGGCTTCTCATCCTTACCTTTTCTTCAGAAGCACAGTCTCAGCGTTCATCCCCTCAACATCATCTGGTACATATCCATTAATGCACTGAGCTTGAATCTTAGCTTGGATACACAGTGATCAGCCATAGATGCTGGTGATGAGTTAGGGTTCGAGTTAGCTTTGAAACTGGTGGAATATGATGTCTTTCTCCCCTCAATTTTTACTCTTAACCTCTTAGTCTTTAGAGTTAGAAACCGGTGGAGTAGGAAACAAAAAGAAATCAAAAAGTTATTGTACGTGATTCTGAATGGACTCGCAGATTGAATGGCCAAAAGTTGGTGATGGATTCTGAGTAAACTTGTTCATGGAACCTGCAGTTCTCGTGATAGTGATCTCGGTCATCTATCTTCTCATGGAAGCAGAGAAAGAAAGAAGAGGAGAGGGAACATCTGGTGACGAGGATGACAACTTCACAGGCATCATGGCTAAGTAGAATCTGCAAAGATATAGATAGGTTAGAGGCAAAACAAGGTTCTGGACATGTCACTACAGAGTCACATTAGCAGGATCCTCCGCCATCGTAGCTTCGCATGCGTGCATGCATGCATGAGACCTCCATCCAGATCTCATCTTCTTCCTCGCAGTACCAGTTTTCCATGGCTCCACCGCACCATCCACTCCATCCAGATCTCATCTTCTTCCTCGCAGTTCCAGTTTTCCATGGCTCCACCGCACCGTCCCTGTGATCCACCAACGGAAAGCTTCAGGAACACACGAGTCGAAGCAAGATCGATGCATACCGGCGTGACACGGACGAGCGAGTAGCATCATCCATGAATGAGCGATGGAGTTACGTAAGGGCAGTTGCAGTGGTAGGACACCATTGTCTCGAGAAAAGGATGGGCAACATCGCTACTTGCTCGCGTTGTCGTTTCTCACCACCAATGGCAGCTTTGCATGTCGAGATCACGTCCTCCTTTATCTCCCAAGTGGTCTTCACCCTAATTCCTGATTAGACTGCTTTCAGAGCTTGAATCCACACTTAACGATCGAAAGAATGGACGAATTAATGATCCAGACTTCGATTGTTCAAAGAAAGAAGCGTCTTTGGACATTACTACCGAAATTTGTGATCTGACAGGGAAGAACATGTAACGTCAATTATAAGCCAACATGTATGTGTCCACCTCCACCTCCTCACAGTAGCACCACTATCATGGCACCACATCACAGCTCCTCCGAGCAGGTTGGGGTGTATGTATGTATACACACTATGGTACCTCGATAAGACTCACCATACAGATATCTATCTTCGTGTCTCTGTCATCGAGGCAATAAACAATACATGCTCTGAGGAGACATCCCCTGCCATTGTATGATGTATCAAAGCTTTTCATCGTATCATGAATATTTTGGTATGCTGTATAAAAAAATCACCTCCACTTCCGAAAAGGGGGACTCTCCCTCTCTTTTCTCCACTATGGGAACAACGGAAATCGACCTCCTCTTTCTCCTTCCTCCATGAAGACCACTAGAGGACCTCGTTTGCATCATCTTCCTACGAAGAAGAAGGACTATGAATATGGAGCTAATTAATAGGAAGAACTTTTGCCTCCACTTTAGTGCAAAATTATTATTATTATTATTATTATTTTATTTTAGGCTGATCGATAGATATATCGTAATATAATGCATTTTGACTTAAATATCGAAGAAGATTATCAGTTAAACCTCAACCCTAACTATCTATCACGAATCGAAACACATAAATGAGATAATAAGGTACGGTTGGAATCCCTCAAATTATATAATGTATATTATAACTAGATCGATAGAATCCCAAAGCATCGAAATGGGCCTAATCTATTCAACCTACGACTAACGAATGGTATATACTTGATATATCTCTCTTTTATATGAAAATATGTAATAATTTTTAATCAAAGAAGTGTGAGAGAGGAGTGATTATATTAATACATGCAGATGTATGATATGTTATAGTACGGAGGAAAATGGTTTATTTATAAGATAATTAAGATATAGCAACTTTGTATCATGATATAGTATTTATTAGAATTTGAATCTTCTATACATTCCTAGAATCCAAATTTACATGCTTTTCAAATTGGTGTCATATTTTCAGTCAAATTAAGCAGTGGAAATTGAGATATAAATAAACAATTAGAAGAAAAAAAGAGATTAATGATTTCTTAGGTTGATGGATACATATGAAAAGAAGCCCTCATTCCTCACGCCATTTGCCTCACACAAAAGCTAAACAAGTGGGCATCAAGTATAAAACTTGGCTTAACTAGTCAAAGGTAGAGACCATGCCATCCTCCATTACATGTTGTTGCATGATTAGGTCAAACTTTATTCCATTTGGGATGATGAGCTCCATATCTTCTATCTTTTACCAGTTCAAATTAGATATATACAATATGAACATCAAGGCCTTCAGTAGTAAACATTAACTTGGACCTCACCATTTTGTATTGATAGTTCAGACTCATCAAATTGAGAGGTCCTTTAGTATCTACTATATATATATAAATATAAAATAGAAGGCTAATCCAAGTCTTCTTTTTCTGGACAAACCACAAGTGTTTTGGTTAAAGCAAAAGGTAGAGGATTAAAGTTGGCATGGGATTCCATTGGATTTTGTCTCTGATGTGACTTCTCTGCTTTAGGGAAACCAGAATGGCCCAGAGAGCCTGTTCTTGCAGTTTGACTGGGAGTTGAAGCATCATGGCTTTGGGGATGTTCTAAGACGAGCTTTGCATTTTTGTGGTGCGTTCATGGCTCAAATGTAAGAGTTATATGCCTGTCGAGACATGAAGAGAAAAGCTGTTGCGAGAATCTCCTTGTTGTCCAGACTGAGAACAAAAACCGGGCAGAGAAAGTTCTTGCTCGGAATGAAGCAGCAGATCCTCGAGCAAACTCAACAATCTTGGAACTTGCTCCGGTCATGTTGTTGTTGTTGCCTGCAGCACCAGGATCAGATCCTGAAGAAGTCTTCTTCTTTTGAGGATTCAAAGAGGGGGTTGAAAGCACTGTGTTTGAAGCGAGCTAAAGGAGTGAGAGGTGGAGTCAAGAAAGGAGGGGAAGAGAGAGGGGTCAAGTATGGGGTGTCTGAACGATCGAACGAATCACTCCAGCTCTTTTTGCCTCCGGACCTTACATCCTCTGACTCCAAATCCTCCTTGCTCTCCTCATTAATGGTGAAGAGAAACCTCGGAGGGCCTGCAAGGCTATGGAGCCTCATGAGCTCAGCCTCCACAGTGTCATCATCTCCTTTGCTACAGCTCGACTGGAGCCGCACTTGTCCCTCCTCGGAGCAAGCAGCTACATCCACTGTGGCGGAGATCTCTTGGGGGTTGACTTCTGTGGAACTGGGAACAGATGGCTTCCTCCTGCAGAAGAGATGAAGCAGCTCTCTGGCCCTGCTAGAGCTCGAGTGGAGCTGCAGCTGCACTTGTCCCTCCTCGGAGCAAGCAGCTACATCCACTGTGGTGGAGATCTCTTGCGGGTTGACTTCTGTGGAACCGGGAAAAGATGGCTTCCTCCAGCAGAAGAGATGAAGCAGCTCTCTGGCCCTGCTAGAGCTCGAGTGGAGCTGCAGCTGCAGTTGTCCCTCCTCGGAGCAAGCAGCTACATCCACTGTGGCGGAGATCTCTTGGGGGTTGACTTCTGTGGAACTCGGAAAAGATGGCTTCCTCCAGCAGAAGAGATGAAGCAGCACTCTGGCCCTGCTAGAGCTCGAGTGGAGCTGCAGCTGCAGTTGTCCCTCCTCGGAGCAAGCAGCTACATCCACTGCGGCGGAGATCTCTTGGGGGTTGACTTCTGTGGAACTTGGAAAAGATGGCTTCCTCCAGCAGAAGAGATGAAGCAGCTCTCTGGCCCTGCTAGAGCTCGAGTGGTGCTGCAGCTGCAGTTGTCCCTCCTCGGAGCAAGCAGCTACATCCACTGTGGCGGAGATCTCTTGGGGGTTGACTTCTGTGGAACTCGGAAAAGATGGCTTCCTCCAGCAGAAGAGATGAAGCAGCACTCTGGCCCTGCTAGAGCTCGAGTGGTGCTGCAGCTGCAGTTGTCCCTCCTCGGAGCAAGCAGCTACATCCACTGTGGCGGAGATCTCTTGGGGATTGACTTCTGTGGAACCGGGAAAAGATGGCTTCCTCCAGCAGAAGAGATGAAGCAGCTCTCTGGCCCTGCTAGAGCTCGAGTGGAGCTGCAACTGCAGTTGTCCCTCCTCGGAGGAAGCAGCTACATCCACTGTGGCAGAGATCTCACGGGGGTTGACTTGTGTGGAACCGGGAAACGATGGCTTCCTCCAGCAGAAAAGATGAAGCAGCTCTCTGGCCCTGTTAGTTCTCGTCTTCCACCAAAATAAATAGGACAGCTCTGCAACGAGAGCCAAGAACAAGCAACCTGAGATAAGGCTCAAAGCAATGCCCAGACCGGTCAAAGATCGCATTTTTTGGTCAGAACGACATGCCCAGGGTCAAATATCGATTGAAGAGTTGACCTTCTACGAAACCTGAAGTCAAACAGTACCAAGAATCTAAGAAACCAAAAGGAAAGGCGAGTGTTTGAAGAAAGAACAGCAAGATGCGAGTGCAAACTTACAGAAGCTACCCATCCTTGAAACCAATGCAAAGCAAAAACCAAGGAGACAATTTATAGGGGAGAAAGGAACTGATTGATCACCTGAGGAACATTAAATCTGACAAGAAGACGACACCTCTGCCATCGAAACCACAATGCGAGGCCAACCGGACACGATCAATGATAAAGCTTGCATCTGCAACAATCGTATCGCAAAGATCCAAGCGAAAGCCTCCTCGATCACTTGAAACCAACGCATCCAACAAGCAATCCATCGAAAAAGGTCGAGCACTTGTTGACACAGAGGTCACATGCTTGCAGGAGACATACAACTCAATAGTAGCACAGATTTCACACATCGTGTGATAACAAACAACAACAATCACTGTCGTGTTCCATCTTCTGTCGACAAAAGTAGCTGCTCACAGGAGACGAGCAGAGAGAGAGAGAGAGAGACTTGCATTTAACCAGGGCAGAAGAAAAGTGATAGCAAAACAACCAAGGACAGTAACCAAGACGCCAATTACTTTCAAACAAGAACGAATTAATCGACCTCCTCAATCTTTGGCCCCGCGCTGCTTCCACCAGTAGTTGGGCCGTCTTCATCCATGCCACCAGCCATGTCGGCACCAGCACCCTGATACATCTTAGCAATGATGGGGTTGCAGATACCCTCAAGCTCCTTCATCTTGTCTTCGAACTCATCCGCCTCCGCCAGCTGGTTCCCGTCCAACCAGTTGATGGCCTTCTCGATGGCATCCTCGATCTTCTTCTTGTCTGCGGCAGGGAGCTTGGCGGCGATCTTCTCGTCCTTTATAGTGTTCCTCATGTTGTACGCATAGTTCTCCAGCGCATTTTTCGCCTCAACCTTCTTCTTGTGATCCTCATCCTCGGCCTTGTACTTCTCAGCCTCCTGCACCATCTTCTCGATCTCTTCCTTGCTCAGCCTGCCCTTGTCGTTGGTGATTGTGATCTTGTTCTTCTGCCCGGTAGTCTTGTCCTCGGCCGAGACGTTTAGGATGCCATTGGCATCGATGTCGAAGCAAACGGTGATCTGTGGTACACCTCGGGGGGCAGGAGGGATGCCGGAGAGCTCGAATTTACCGAGGAGGTTGTTGTCCTTCGTCCGGGCTCTCTCACCCTCGTAGACCTGAATCAAGACACCAGGCTGGTTGTCGGAGTACGTAGAGAAGACTTGCTCCTTCTTGGTCGGGATGGTGGTGTTCCTCGGAATCAGGACGGTCATAACTCCACCGGCAGTCTCCAAGCCAAGAGACAGAGGCGTGACATCAAGCAGAAGCAAGTCCTGGACTTTCTCGTTGCCCTCGCCGCTCAAGATAGCAGCTTGAACTGCAGCACCGTAGGCGACAGCCTCATCTGGGTTGATGCTCTTGCAGAGTTCCTTGCCGTTGAAGAAATCCTGCAGAAGCTGCTGAACTCTGGGAATCCTTGTCGACCCACCGACGAGGACGACATCATGGACGCTGCTCTTGTCCATCTTCGCATCCCTCAAACACTTCTCCACCGGCTCCATGCACTTTCTGAAGAGGTCCATGTTGAGCTCCTCAAATCGGGCGCGCGTGATGGTGGAATAGAAATCAATACCCTCGAACAGCGAATCGATCTCGATGGTGGTCTGGGCGGTGGAGGAGAGGGTTCTCTTGGCCCTCTCGCAGGCGGTTCTAAGCCTCCTAAGAGCCCTCGGATTACCACTGATGTCCTTCTTATGCTTCCTCTTAAACTCCTGGGCGAAGTGGTTCACCATCCTATTGTCAAAATCTTCTCCGCCGAGGTGCGTGTCACCGGCGGTTGCCTTCACCTCGAATATACCCTCTTCGATGGTGAGGAGAGAGACATCGAAAGTACCCCCACCGAGATCGAAGATAAGCACGTTCTTCTCGCCAGAGCTGCTGGCCTTCTTGTCAAGACCGTAGGCAATGGCAGCGGCAGTGGGCTCGTTGATGATTCGCATGACGTTGAGGCCGGAGATGACTCCAGCATCCTTGGTGGCCTGCCTCTGCGAGTCGTTGAAGTAGGCAGGGACGGTGACGACGGCATTCTTCACCGTAGTCCCGAGATAGGCTTCTGCAATCTCCTTCATCTTGATGAGGACCATGGAGGAGATTTCCTCCGCTGAGAACTGCTTCTCCTCGCCCTTGTACTGGACGACGATCATGGGCTTGTCTCCGGGACCGGCGATCACCTTGAAAGGCCACAGCTTGATGTCGCTCTGGACGGAGGGGTCACTGTAACGCCTCCCAATCAATCGCTTGGCATCTGTCGAAACATATCAAACGGCAAAACCAAATCCTCGTTATAACATCAGCAAACCGAACGCTTGTATGCGATTGCAATTTTTGGCAATCCCATGTATTTAATCTGACGCAAAATATATTGAAAGATGTTCTTCAGCAGACGGTGACCAAATTATATTATAAAGGCGTAAACTTCAACAATAATCAAAGAGTATCGTCCTGAACGCCCTACCGAGGATAAAAATTTAATCTTGAACACACTAGAAGCGGAACAAGTAATTTTTTTTCCCTGAAACATTACCGTCAAATAAAAAGGGGTTCTCGCAAGAAGATGCCTATCGCAAATTTATCATGTCAGCACAAATCACAGCTCGAACTAAAAGACAGTAATTCCAAAATCCGATCGATCATTAATTCCCACCAATTGACAAGGAGAAATTCGAAATAAGACAATAATTATTCCTTAAAGCATGTGTCGGCTGCCCACATCCTACGACGACCAAAAGACGATACAAAGAACCAACCAAAATAAGGGAGAGAAAGAGAAGGAATGTTAGATTGGAGACTCAGGCTTACCGAAGACGGTGTTGATGGGGTTCATGGCGACCTGATTCTTGGCGGCGTCGCCGATGAGCCGCTCGGTGTCAGTGAAGGCGACATAGGAGGGGGTGGTGCGGTTACCCTGGTCGTTGGCGATGATCTCCACCCGATCGTGTTGCCACACCCCCACGCACGAGTAAGTTGTCCCCAGATCGATCCCGATCGCCGGACCCTCGCCCTTGCCGCCGGCCATCACTGCTCAAACCAAAAGCCGAGAGCTTTTTGAGACAGAAAGAGAGAGAGAGGGAGAGAGAGCGCGTTCCTTGATTTTTTTCGCTCGAGCAAACAGAAGGCAAACACTACGACGAGGGCGAAGGGATGATGGGGTGGGGGTTATATGGTTTTGGCCAGGCGGGTTCTGGAATGTTCCCGTGGTAATCAGTGGCCGTTGGATTGAATCGACACGAAACGCTGTGGGAATTGAACGGTGATGGATGAGTCGATCGGGCCCCTCTCGTTTGTTCCAGAATCCTCCTGCTCTTTCTACTCTTTTCCTTTCCTTTAAGTCCCATTAAGTCCAATGTAATGGGTCAGCCACGTTCCCCATTGGATGCAGCTTTGGGCCTATAAACCAGTAGGCCTTGGCCCAACCCAATTCACTCCGAGAACCGTTTACGCACTGTACATTGAATAGCCCTGAGACCCAAAATTTTCGATTTAGAACATATATTAATAAAATATATTAATTTTTCTATGTGTAAATTTAATTGTATTGATAAGGAGTCTGAACCAAAATAGTTAAAATTTATGACTATGTTGCTGTTGTTGATAAAGAGGAACATAATGTCAATTGAATAATAATATCGTTCAATCTCATAAGTCGGGATCGAGAAAAAAAATAATTATTATTATAATCGAATAAAAGAAGGTGATTGATCACCTCTTACGGTTCAACCCCATATATAAAATGTCCATTAGCCTTAAAGCATGATTGATCCCTTATTGGCACATGATCCCTTGAATAGGTCTTTCATTTTGAGACCTGATCATTTGTAGTCGATCGAAAGGAACCAATTTTTTTCCATCCATAATGTATTAATTGAGTTTTTTTTTAACAATTTTAGATGAAATAATCATAAATTTCTTTAGTAAACGATCAGAAAAAAGCGTAAAGCACATAGGTCATTTATGAAAGTCTGGATGGATGATTGAGATTGATACTATCCTCACTTCTTTAGTGAACCTCATTAGGTAATCCGAGAAAGACTATTTTTTTTTTCTCATGTCAATTTGTTGGAAGAGATGTTGCATACGTATTTGACAACTTGTAATTGATAAAATTAAACTCTAAATTTCGAAGGAGCTAATTGAGCTTTGAGAGAGACATGTGTACCATTCTCGGAATTATTGGAAAGGATTAACACATAAGCATGTCGGTTGTTGCATACAGAGTCATTTAATCCATGAAAGTGACGATATGCTAGAATAAGTATCAGCTTCAATCGAGAGTCTTTAGAGTCATTAGATGAAATCCTAGGGAACCATCAAAATTAGACTTGTTAAGTCTAATTTTAAAAAAACCTCAATGGGTATAGTAATAGTAGGAGGATTAGCCGATGGTAGATTTATTGGTTGAGGATTTATCTAAAATGTAGAGGATTTAATTATATAAAAAAAAAATTCCTGACAGCACTTATCCATATTATTATGGGATAATGTAAGTGATCTTATCAAGTTTTGATCTAATTATCTTATGACATGTTGAGCCATGACCCTTCTTTTAGTGTTTTTAGTGTTAATATGTTATATTAATTCTTCGTTTGTTTTTCACATAAGAGGTTTAGATCCAATTCTAATATCCACGTTTATTGTAAATCCTATGTTGGGAAACAAACTCAGGTGATTATACAAAAATTACATTTAGGGCATAATCGATAAATCGATAAACGATAAAGATACTTCAATGCTTAAATTAGTGGCGATACGGTATATTTTGACAGCCTGAACAAGTTACCACACGCCGCACGTTTCGTCTTTGGCAGCCTGAACACGTCACCCCACGCCAAGTCAAAGCCCCACGTCGCACATCCCGTCCAGAGAGCACGTACCTAGAGGATACGCCACATGTCCTATCCCGGGAGCTCGAGGTGGTGCCGTCTGACACCGCTTTGCATGTCTTGGAATGACGATCGGTCAGAAGGGTCATCCCATCCCTTGGGGACAGCGATGACGCCAAACCGACGCACCCTCAATCCTCGCGCCACAGTATAAAACCCTCGGTCGGCCTCTGGCCAAGGGGAGGTAAGGAGGATACACAAAAAGAACGAAACTGATCCCTCTGGTTACTAACTTATTCGTCGGAGGAGCCACAGTCGGGTACCACCCGATGGAGGCTCTTTTGCAGGAGGACGACCACTCATCATTGACGGTGAGGGACTCGGCATGGGAGCACGATCCGCCCGGCACTGAGGAGTCATCAGTCAGCCCGACCCCGACCAACGCCAATCAGCACCCCTTCCTGAGAGCTCGACCACCTCATCATCTGAATCATCCAGTAGAAAGCTCCCGACATCGACTCGCGGACCTAGCCGTGTTGACTCACTGACCACGACATATTTGTTCTCTGGAATGAGAGAATTCAATATTAAAAAATATGTTAAATGATGTATATAAAAAATCTTTTTATAATGACCTTAAATAATCTCTATTATAACAAAGTGAGGAGTTGATTTGTGAGACAAATTATTCAGAAAGAACGATGACTATCGATTGATGTATCAGGATAACTAAACATCTACGTTTAAGTCTTAATTGTAAGATGTTTGCATCGTCGATTAATGCTTAGTAAAAATATAATATATCATTAGCTTACACACGTGTCACTTCTTATTCTTTATCAGTATCTAAATAGTATTATCCTCGAGTCAGAAGCCATACCGAACAACCTACACCCGATGACGAGCGTTTCGGATACGCTCACTCCCTTCTCGTAATCGGATCTCAGGCACACGAACAGGTGTCGCCGCCCACCTCGCAGTCGTCGGTGGTGGCCTCCTGCACGCCGCAATGCCCCCACAACCGGCCGGTCCGATCCCATTCAAATGCGACTCCAACAAAAGCTGGGAATCGGAAAGGGACGGTAACCGTTGCCGGGGCGGCAGACGCCGCAGCAGAAGGCTCGAGAGAATTCTAGAAAAAGGACGGCGAGTACGCAGTCTCTCCTTCTGCGACACTGTGGACGGTTACTGGGTTTAGCTTATCCGAGTCTTCAAGATTTACGATGATCGCTTAGGTTATCAAGAATTGATGACGCTAATGGGATTCAAATCCTAATTAAGATGGTTTGTTCTTGTAATTAACTGCGGCCAGCGTGAAGCCACATCAGAATTACTCATTTTTGGCTTAGTATTCAATATATATTATTTGCTATTTTTCCATCAATCAATGACGGATTGTGTGCGAAGATTAGAACAGAAATATGACGGATCGCGAGAGCTAAGCCAATCGAGTAAGTGGGGCCCGCAGAGAGGCCAACCGGAAGCCGAAGTTTGCAGTTTGGCGACTCGGCCAGGACAGTAATCTCGATCGGCGCACTAATATATGTATGTATATATATATATATATATATATAATATAATATTTATAGGGAAAGTAAAGTTGCATTATTTTCACAGCTAGCCGGTGTGTCATGGTAAGGCTTCCGCTTTAGACCAGGGTGACCAAGGTTTATAATACAAACAACCTATTCACTGGGTAAGGTTTCATGTGTTAAACCTAAACAAAATATCTACCATGGAAAACTTTTTTCGCCCTTGATTATGTAAAATGTCACTTGTTTTTTTGGGGCTTCTTTATGATTCTTTATGGACAATGCCTTCCAACTCTTCATTGGGGTGTCATAGTGCTGGTGGACGTAGTTAGGGACCTGAGATACTTAAGCTATAATGATAATTTTATTAAACATAAATGCGAAGCTTATCTGCTAAAATTCCTTGTCCACTAAAATGTGGACAGTAAACTTCTATTTCCATCTCCACCAAAATATTTTTCTTTTCTGTTTTTGCAATATAGACTAAATATTAGTAAAATCAACATCTTCCTGACATATGGTGGCAAAATTCAGGGTCTTCTTTTTACTGGTTGTCACATCGAAATTGATATCTGAAACTCTAGGCTGCCATCTGTACCCAATAGTTTAAATGGAGCAGAGAATTGGATGTCAATGTTTAACAATGCTAATGCCCCCTTACAACCATCACTTACGTGTAGAGTAACCGATGGGTCACACTAAAAGTTACAGATACTTTAAGTGTAATGATTAATGTTTAATAGTGTGTTGCCCTTACTGCCAGAGTTTCTATTCGCTTGTGGAGTCACTTTCTTTTTTGTTTGTCTTTTACATGGTAAGGTGAGGCAAATCAAATGCCTTTTGAGGATAGAAACTCTATGTCTTCCTATTTTGCAAATAACTTGATCATGAAATTCATCGAGTATCCTTGGGTTACAAGTTTAGAATTTACACTAATGGTGCAGCTCTGATTTTTATACTGAAAAAAAGATATTGTAGGCTACTTCTCTTGTGAATTTTTAGCCATCCAACTTTCTGCTTGTGATATCATTGATCCACAGGCAATCTGCATCCTACATCTTTTCCAACTAGAATATTAAATCATTTCAAACTGAAACAGTGCCTTCATATGTGCAGGTCGAGAGCATTGTTCTTAGTATTATTTCCATGCTTTCAAGTCCTAACCTTCAAACACAAATTAGTTGCACTTGTTGCTAAGACTTGTAGAAAGGACGGCTCCAAATTATAAACAGGAAATCTACATACACACCCAGTGGAGTGAAAACAACTTGCATTAGTGATCGGTAAGAGATGTTGAGAAAGTTGTTATGGTCTTAATATCTAATGAAGTTGCGAAGAAAACAGGAACCTCCTCTTAAATTCGGCATAACAACAGAGAACCACTAAAGCTCGAGAGATATGGAGGATAGCCTTGGATGAGCGTAACTACTAGCCGAGTGAAATCCAGAAAGCCATCATGAGAACTTATACTTTATTTAAATTCTATGCTAGATTATATGCACTTGTTAGTTTTTCTTCTTTTAATACATGAGATTGTTGTTCTGTGATGCTTGTTAAAGAAGCTCAATTGTGTTGTGGTATATAACTAGTTGAAGCAAAAAACTGATGAGAAGAAAATAATTTTATTGGAAATGAATTTGTTGGGATTTGTTTCGAGCAACTTCTCCACTGGATTCTGTAGTTAATCGGTCAAACTTATTCAGTCGTCTTTTCTGTAGTGTCGCTAATGAAAAGATATTTGGACTCCTTTTTTCTTAAAAAAAGCTTCACACTGTAAAGTCACAAGCAAACTTTTCTTGGGGGTAGAGCTACGGCTCTGACAATATTCATTTTGGTAATTTTGAATGGTGTCAATCACGTTGCAGCGATGGTGGTTACTTCAATGCAATAATGAGCTTTCCTTCCAACTATCCCAACAGCCCTCCAACCGTTCGATTTACATCAGAAATGTGGCACCCAAATGGTTAGTAGTAGCTAATTCTTGTTTATCTGATCTGTGCCTTGCCTTCCTGCTATATGCAATTAATACACAGTGTATTTTTCTCATTGAACCACAGTTTACCCGGATGGACGTGTTTGCATATCAATACTCCATCCACCTGGTGATGATCCAAATGGTTATGAACTTGCAAGTGAGCGCTGGATGCCGGTACACACGGTATGTTCTCTCCTTTTTTGGGGGAAAATGGGGTCGACAGTGGTTTACCTTTTGAGGCCTATGATGTGTCACTATTTGTGCTTCTTGTTGCCATTTTTAATTGGTGGATTACCTTCAAAATTTTGTTGATTGGTTGTCATTTATTATCACTTGAAAATTTGTGCTTAACAAAGGATGGCATCGGTGCTTGTAATCCTGACTTTACTGATAACATGAATGTCAATGCTTCTGATTTTTCCTTCACTGGTAAATATTTGGTGCCTTCTTAAAAGAAAGGAAAATAAAACAAAAGAAAATGAAGGGTGTGAGTCCTGGGGGGGGTGTTAGGATTTGGTTTTTTTCGATGGGCAGTAGGAAAAGAAAAGGGTTTGTCGACTTCCTTAAAAACCTTTAAATTTTTGATAAACTTGTGAAATATCTTGTATTTTAGCTACTAATTTAAACTGCTAAGCTTTATTGATGTTCTCCTTGGTCAATCCCCTGCCATTTTCACAGCTAGCCGGTGTGT